>JAPYZI010001051.1:0-37061 GCA_030523105.1 Ophioninae sp. A BG-2022a | reverse complement strand
GGGGTATGTATGGAAAAATTTGCAAAAATCGATGGTCCAACTTTGAAATTCTGCCAAAAATCGAAAAACTATCGGATTTTAATGATTAAAAAAGCATTTCGAAGGGAAAATCATAACAAAGAGATTGAGCGCAAATTGGAGTGCCAAATCCCAAAGGAAAAGAAGTTATCGATGATTTAGTGACAAAACTTTTTGCCCCCAAAAATCGAAAAAATGTTTGGATTTTTAATATTTTTTTTATTGGTCCATTTCGATGTAACTTTATCCCCTGAACACGAATATACCATTTATTTCCCCGGAAACCGAAAATTTCCATGAAAAAATTGTAAAAAAACTTCTAAAATGACGATTTTTTTGCTGTGTGCATTGCTTTCGACGAAAATTCGTTGATATTCGTAATCGGCTGAAAATTTTCGATGAAATATACCTTTTTAACACTTTTATAGAAGAAAAAAAATGTTCGACTACACCGGCCGCTTTTCCGAAATCTCAAAAATCTAAAATTGTCATTACCGACGTAACGAGGTGCCGCGTCGAAAGTTTCCAGCGTGTTCGTCATTCCCTTAACTGCAGTTCATAAAATGGCACATTTCCAATCCTCATCCTTCGACAACATCGAAACACCTACTTGCATCGTTTTAAACAAATGAAATGCAAACGCAAAAATTATCATCAAGCCTGTGACAGTTCAGAAAAAAATGCTTATGACCTATCATACTTCTACTCGTGGAATCCGACGGTTCCCTACTCATCCGTATGAGAGTACGTAACGATGATACGCCAGTCTATGGAATATGATCGAGCAAGTGGTGTCATTTGCGTGGCAAAGCTGAGAGCGCCATAAGGGTCGTCTGGATTTTAATGACATTGCGAGCCGCGTACACAACGCGTCTCGCTCCATTTCACGTCCATGTACGTATTCCCTAGAATATACATGCGCAAGCCGGCCAACAAGACCGACCGTAGTCATCCTACACGCAATCTACACGAGACAACGACCTAATCTTATTCGTTATCCGAACCTCGTTATCCGACGCCATATTGACAGCGATGCTCCAGATTAATAAATAAATTAAAAAAAAAAAGAACATGAATATAAGCACCGTCCGTATTTAAACCCCGAGTTGAGCAGAATTGCGCATGGCCAATACTCAGAGCGATGATCACGATTCGAGGACATAGTCGAAATATTTAAACCGCGATTTCTCAATGACTGCAACATGTTCATCGTAAAATAAAAGCATCAATTTCTGCATCTATGAATTCTACAGAAGCTCGAATTTTCCATTCCAATCTTAACCACTGATGAGAAAATCGATTTCGAAAATTTGGCCTGTGGACAAGGGAACCGGAAAAAATGTCCGTGAACTAGAGTCTTAAAATAAACATTTACAAGTCGAGAAAAGGAGTTTGCACTTAGGAAAGGGTTTGATTTAGAAAACAATAATATTGATAACATAAAAATAAAAAAATAATCGTGAGAATAATAATCACAGAATTGGTTTCGATTTCAATATAATTATTGGAATTCAAAGTACAGAAGGTTTTATTTTTATAAATTATTGATAATAAGTTATGATAAATTTTTATACTGAAAATGAATAATAATAAATCTTAATATGTAAGTATTTAGAAATATTGCAATGAATGCATCATCATTATTATTTACACGATACAATCGTATTGTATATGTGTATACTTTTTACTTAAAGCACCATGTCTAGGGAATTATTTATAATTCATTTTTAAAAATACTTGATAAACAGAGAAAGGAAAGTTGGTTAAAGTTTCAGGAATATACCTTTTATCTGGTATTAATATGTCCACAAATATTTTCAGAATTGCTACTTTGTGACTCGAACACAAATAACTTGTGAATCGTGTCTTTAATACATTTCGTGCCTATCTACGATGATTATAGTTTTTCGGCTTTAAAACTAAATTAAATGTGCCATCTTCTTTTATCGGAGTATATCGGTATCGTCAAATTTTTTTGTTAGCAAAAGATTGATCGGTTTGCCAACCGATCGACGGGGCATTCCTCAATGAACGGGGGCTCTTCCATTTCCTAACAATTTCCGATGTACAGCCAGACCACTCGATCATACAACTTTTATTTCCTGGTTGTTTGGTGGTTTCATGGCCTTGCACTGGAGCAGGATTTCCATCATCGTGCCCTCGAGTGTGGGTGTAAGCGCTTATATGTGCTAGAATATTTTTCGAGTGGCACATATATATTTTTCAACATTTGTTTATACTTATTTATGCTATATGTACATTTTTATTGTTAATTTTCTAAACTAGTTACAAAACTTATTAGAAATAAATTCAATTTTTTTATTTAGAAAGGGAAAAATTTGTCTTGAATTTAAAATAAATTATTAATACGAGAATATCAAATATATAAACAAATGTTTACTTTGTTCGAGGTTTTTTCGAAAAATAAGGTAAGTTTTCGAACTTTGCGTGCTATGGATATATTCAGTTTTTTTTGGTTTGTTGGTACACATGTCCCCAAAGTACGTTGATATTATCAGCCATTTCGGGCATTTAGTTTGTTTTTGATACATATAAAGATTAGACGTTTCGGTGTGCTTCGTGATTTTTTTCTATCGAAAATGATAATGCACCTGCTGACCAATAGTTGTTCGTTCGTGATTGTTTTGGCGAAAAACATCACCGTGTAATCATTCTTTAGCTACCATTTTCACCGGACCCAGCCCCCGCGATTTTTTTCTGTTCTCAAAACTGAAAAGAGCCCTGAAAGGACGGAGGTTTGCCATTATTGAGAAGATGAAGACCGCGTCGTTGGGAGAACTTAAGGCCATGCTGAAAAGGGCATATCAGAAGTACTTCGAAGATTTAAAAAAGCCCTGGCACAAGTGTATTGTATCTGACGGGAATTGCGTTAAAGGGGACAAAAAAGATGTTGATGAATAAGCTTTTTTTGAGAAAAATAAAACATCCCTTATCTCTTTAACACACCTCGTATAAAACCAAGTAATTACAATCGCAATTAGTACAACTATCCTCAAAGTCCACTCTGAAAATTATCCGTTTTTTCAACAAGCCAATTTCAGAAAAGGACATCTCGTTCTTTTCACTTTTCGCCGAGCCAATTGGTCGTTGGAATTGGTCCATTTCGGCTTTCCAGGAAGGTTGAGAAGTGGCATCGAAGAACGAAAAGTACGGACGAATTCTTTCGAGCAGGAAGCAGCCAAGATTGAGAGCAATGGGTTTATTCTCATTTAGAACGTCAATCGTTAAACGAGCGAACGAGGTTCTCAGACTAGTCATTCGGGATTAGCCCCTTTTCATCCTGTACCTATAATCATGTTCTCCAGTTGTAGGAATTACAGGGGGAGAGTCAGAGAAACAGAGGAGGGGGAAGCCTTCGAGTTAAAATGAATATTCGATTCATTCTCGAATTCTCATTTTCTCTGACCAGAGAAAAAGGAGAACGAGGTCATACGGAAGTAAAATCGACGAGGACAAAAAAGAAAAGCAAGGACGAGTAAAAAAAAACGGACAAGAGTCAGAGGGAAACAAGGACGAAACATGAAGCCGAGTGGAGAACAAGGAAAATTGGATATTTCCATGATAAATGTCTTGTTGTTTTTGATTCCCTCGGATTATCGACTCATACCTAACACTCTCGATAAAATCGGATTTTCATTGTGGCTCCTTGGTCTAACTACTTTATCCGCTGGAACGTGATTGTCGGGGTGTTGCATTCGTTCGTAGGTTCGAGAAGAACGAGGATATCAGTAAAGATTCTATTAAGGTGAATAAGGCTATAGGGTACTGTGATCACCCCATTATCGAGAGATTCTTGTGGGAGAAGAAAACGTCGATTTATTCCTATCTCTCGCCACTCTCTCGTAGCTTTCGTGATTGGAGACGTATTTTCACTCGAAATTTCGCCACTTCTCCATCCCCTTGAATTTTGAGTTTCCAGACCTCCTACATCACACTTTGGTGATGCTCTCGCTTCGTAAACTTTCTATCTACCGCCCAAAAAGTTTGATTTTTATTCCAACTCTAGAAGGCCGCTTGGAATGGTAATTCCATGGTAATTCGTTCGATTTAGGTGTGTATGTGTGTATGTAGGGAGTGGGGGAGAGGCGCAGTGGCAATGGCACACAGTCGCATCGTTTTGTCTTCCCTTAGTTTCCTTTCTTCCTGTCTCTCTCTTATCTTTATTCGTCTATATCGCTCCCTCCGGCTTTCTCGTGCTCTCTTGCCCATATAACTCCCAAATGTTTCCAAACATTTCAACCCACTCGTAATTTATACGACCCAGACGAATTTTAATCACTATTTACGGTGGTTTATCGAGCCTGCGTATCCTCAATTTTCTGACCTTCTATTTTCTTGCTTCTCGCATTTCTTTCTCTCTGTCTCTTCCTCCCCCGGTCTCTTTCTCCTTTTACTTACACCTTAGTTTTATTATTTTGTTATTATATTTCTTTTCTATTACGTTTTATCCTTATGCTTTGGTTTTGTACTTTTTCATTAGTGTTATGTTCTAATTTGCCCAAAAGTAATCATCATCGTTATCTCTCTTCCGCTATTCCTCCGTCTCTCTCCGCCTTCATTGTTATTTCACGTTACTTAGTTTTATCTGTATTATTATCTGATATTGTTTAGCATTATATGAATAATTTATAATTATATAATTAATTTATCATTATTTCGTATTCATTTGTATAATATTCTCTGTATTTAATATAATCTATGATTTTTCAAAGACAAGTTTTCCGTATGATATTTTTACACGATTTTCCCAAAAATATTTAACTGGGGCATAACGGTAAAAATCAATCAATCTCTCGCTGTCTCTCCTCACACTCTCCCCTTCTCTCCGGGGACCTATTATTGCCACCCTCGCGATGATTTACCTACAAAATTCGATGGGAAATATTCTCGGAGCAGAAATGTTATCGTTTTGTAGATATATCAATTCGAGTTTCCAATCGAGCTCCTAAAATCGACGATAAAAATTTGGCTTTTTTTTTAAAGATGTATCATGTCGCGAGTTCTGTATTGCGTTTACTCGCTATTATGAAGGTCCCGACTTTACCAAAGTTATCGCTTTTCAGTCAATGAGACAAAGTGCTAACTTAATTCTCTAACTCTCAAAAGGCTAACTTAAATCTCGATTTTCTCGTAAACTCTCCTAAGCTCAGTCTATAAAAATTGACAATTTTTTCTTCACACGTTTTAAAAAATAAGTCGCTGATAATAATAGTATTATTTTTCGTTGACAACACGGAAATACAAAGTACATTTACTTTTTTTAATCAACAAAATTTGTTTGAAAAGAGAAGAAGATATTTTTACGATGTTTGAAAAACAATAAAAACACTCTATTCAATTTCTCCTGATACCATTTAAATTAAAAAATATATAACTGTTTTCACACGATTCTCATTATCTGCGTCAATTATAAATACTTTTTAACGAAATCTGATGTGTAAATTTGTTAATGCAGATCCAAATAAAAGTCTGAACAATTTTTGCAAATATGACTTATTGAGAAATAAATAATTGCTACTATTATTATCACTAATCACTAAAAATATGTAATTACTTGTTCTTTGAAAATTTATTTATTTTCAAAAACTCTTTGAGTCTTCACATTCGCTTAAACCCCTCATTAGTTATAAAAATAAATTTTTGCATCATTAATTGAGGACAGACTGAGAAGTTTTTGACAGTAGTGATCAAGACTCGCTGTTCGTTATGTCGATTCGTTTGTTTGCATCGTATAGACGCCTCTACACGCATATATGAATATTTCGAAATCCAATAATCATTGAATACCATTAGGCTATCTAGTGATAAGAAAGAGACTGAGAAAGCAAAAAATTGAAAGTGAAAACGAAATGCAATCGGAGCGCAGAGCACGCCCGAGCGTTTTTTATCGCATGAGAATTTTTGCTTGACTTCATCTGTCCTTTCACCTCTTACTCTTTCCCTCTCTCCTTCCTTTTTGTTTTTTTTTGCATTGTCCCCGTTTCCACGCGTTCCTTAAAGTATTCTTTTTTGTTTGACGTACTTTTCTCGCTGCCAGGTTTTTTACCCTTCACCCCGACCTCCTCCCGACCCAAAGTCACTTTCTCCATATTCCAACAATGCTTTTTTCCCCCGTAGTACGATTTGCCACTACCCACTCGAAATCCTCGGGGGATCACGCATCTTGTTTTTCAAACGAGAACAAAAAATAGCGAGTAACTTCTGCAGGCGAGGAAGCAAAAAAAAAACGAAAGTACAGGTTCGTACGATTGTGGGGTTGAGTGGAAATTGGCTGAAGTTTGAGCCAATCTCTTGAGACGCGAAATCATTTTCGAAATTCTTTCGGTACTTTTCAGCTCGGTAGCGCGTCGAAATCGTACCCCTCTTCTTTGTTTTTCTTGTCATCGACGAAAGTAATCCTCGTGATTTTGGCAATTTTAATTAGAGCGAGGAAAATAGTCAGGCTGCGTGTGAAGCGATTTTTTCCGACGTACGTGATACTTCGCAACGCTGATTTACGGAATAATGTTTGCAGGCTTCCTCAATATCGTATCTCATCGGCAGCTGATCCGAAATTGGATTTTTTTCTCTAGCTGGGAAAATTGAGATATTAATTCAAACTTTGTGGGTAAGTGACTCAATATAGGCACGAGAGGGCTCGGATGCGGATTAAAACTCGAGATCTAATTATCGTTTGGATTAAACTTATCCCGGAACTTTTTTATGTTGCAGGCTCATGTATATTGTAAACCTGGAATTTTCGTTTACTGAAGTGGAAGGTTATGATAGGATAAAAAAATTAATTTCGTAGTAAAAAAAAAAAAATTTGGTATCCAAAGATTAGATTAAAAAAGAAAATTACATAGCCATTGAGACTGATAGGGTCCACGAAATACTGAGCACTTTTTTTATTGGGTAAGTAATTTGCGACAGGGAAATATTGAATTCTCAGTTAATTCGTTCCTGGTTATATGAAATGCAAATTACCTAGTGAGTAACTGGGCATTTTAATAATAACCAGCAGAGAGACTTTTCAACTAAGAAAAATCGTACCTTCCTAATGTTCTGTATTCCGAAATAACATCAGTGGATGATACTCCTTAGATGTTCCTTAGTGATGGAACCTCAGTGTTGCGTTAGGAAAAAAAATGTACAATCCCAACCTGCTTATCTGACTGCTCGCCTCAAAATACAAAAAAGAATATTTAAATCCACTAATACCAAATCGAATTATTCCTACAACGCCCTGATAAAAATCTAACAAGTGTTTTGACAAGCAAATTTGCCAATTCTTTTGTAGTATGTCCACATATATTCCATGAAAATCATATTTGAATTATGATTGTATAAAATTATTGTTTGTCGGTCCTAAAAATGTTCGGTTTCGTCTAATTGATTGTATAACATTGTAACATTATGATATTATTATTATTATTATTATCATAAATTTATCGTTCTTACATAGTTATAGTATTATTGTTAATACAAGTTATATTTCTATAACTTGAAATAATAATAATAATAATATCAGCACGACCGCGTTTCGTTGACTATTGTTGACGTACGCTTCGAACGCTTACCTGTAAGTAATGAAGGCAAATACAAGAGCGACGAGTGAGAGGCTGCCGCCTAGGACGACAATGAGGCTGAGCACGCCGTCCTGATCGAGGTTAGCCGCGAGCCCCGAGGATATACCATTCCCCATTGCACCGTGTTGCTTGGGGAAACCGTGCATCGATCCGGTGTAAAGGGTATCCATGATCCAAAAACGTTTTCCGTATTTCTTCTTATAATCGAAGCTTCCTTCTCTCTAGCAATCTTCTCAATGAATTTGCGATTTTATATTCCGAAGTTTTCGATACTTTTTGTCCACGAGTGATGCCTCGCCGATCCTTTCGCCGGTATTTCGATGTCTGTTGTCTTAATATCTGAAATGTGTCATAAATTTGGTCTGTAGTTGAATAGTTCTGGCGAAATGTGAATACTGAACTTGTTTTTTTTTTTTAATTTACTTTATTATTAATATTATTTTATGCAATTAGTATAATATAAAAATGTATTTCGCATAATATTGATGATGTTGCTGATAATGATAATAAAAAGATATATCCAACAAATACTACCATAATAAAAGTAAATTCTTGTCGTAATGAAATTATAATTCAAAACTTTTTTGGTACCCAGCGATATCAATAATGAAGTCAAGTCTAAACTACCCGACTCGGTGAATGTTGCTCAGCGCAAACAAACGTGGCTCGGGGCTATAAAGTTTTAATAATGTTCGATATTAGTTTTCATATTGTTAGTAGACATATTGTTAGTAGACGATTATAAAGATAACACTGCAGATAATAATTTGAATAAAAAATTACTGCATAATATTTACGTGATAATAATAACACTGAATATTATTATTGATTGTTATTGCGAATATTGTTATGAATGTTACTGACAGTAATATTATTATTCTATATAATTTTTATAACGCGAAACTTCTGAATACGTCATTAAAAAATCGTGTTTTGGTGAATTTTGGAAATACGTATTATCTAACAGTCAGCAGACTCGCTAACACAATTATCGGCTTTGGAGAATTTGAATTTTGATTCCGTTCGTTCACCGTTCTCATGCAAATTAGACATTGTCCGATGTTTGGATAGATCCTCATGGCGGTTTAATCATTCGCAAATTCCCTCGCGCCATTTCAAATATTCAACGCTTATACATAATGAAATAACGGGAAGGCTTGCGGATATGTGATCCTCGATCCGATCAACGATCAAACATAGGCAGTCAAATTTTTATCAATTATAACGAATCATGGTTACCTATTCGTACGGATGACCTCGAGGACCCGTGGCTACATAATATTGGTTCGTTGACATTTTTTGGACATCCCACTGATTGATGGTAATGAAGAGTCAATTTGTAATCATCGTTTCCCGTCACCATTACTTTCGTAAATCCTACAGGGATTCAATAAATTAAATATTAATAAATGATTATAACAATCGGTCAAGTAGATTTACGGAATTAATGAATACAATTTTTCTTCCGGATTTATTTTCCTAGGCGTTTAATTTCTAAGTCTATGTCACTCTATGATGACCTCGATCAACTTTGTGGCTTTAGTTTCGAACTATCATGAATTTCAAACTTTTATAATCCGGTCGAGTCTGCGATGAAAAACAAAAATGGAGAACTAGTGAATAACGATTTTTCACGCGAATCCAATAACCCGCGACAGGTGGAATTCATTTGGTAAAGTTGCGGTCGTAAGTCATGGTTTGATGGAAGGGATCGTTCAAGAGAGAGAGAGAGAGTGAGTTCCGGAGATTCACGTAACATCTCCTGATGGACGTGATTCCGGAAGAAGATATTAAAGTTTATTACGCAGGATATGATATAATAGGATATGCCAGATCAGTCGTGATATAAAGCGCGTATTATTCTCCACGAGTTGCGCAGAGACCGATTATTTTCCACCCGCAATATCCGCCTTCACTTTTTACGTACATTTGCTTTTTCATAATTCCATTTTCACTCAACACCCCTATGCCAATCTTTCTAACGAGATAGGGACAGTGCCACCGTGCACTTCCTCGATTTATCGAGTGTCAGCTGTCATTTAACACATGATGCGGAAACAATTCGTGCGACAAACAAATCATTTTTTCGCGGCAGACTAGTCTCATCGAAGAGTGATGTGAAGCCAGTAAGGAATTTTTTTTTTTCCCGAACAGTTCACGAACAAGTGAATTTATAAATGTAGAAATACACGATGATTTTTTCTTTTCTCTCACATGTACATTTCTTATTAATGTTTTCTTTAACTAGTGCCACAACATGGAAATAAAGTAACTCGCGTATACGCCGCTAAAAATATGTACGCGTATATTAAATTTCGTAATGCATAATAATTAATTTTGACAATAATTTAAAGAATTGTTTTGATTTTTATTTGATATATAATTTAATTTAATGTACGTTCAATTATATGTATTATATTTAATTATGCATTAAATAAAGATATAATAAAAATTGTTATTCATTGGTACACTTATTAATATTAATAAATAATGATTTACAGAATTATTGTTTATTTTAATTGAAAATAATATTATTTTATTGTTTGGATAATGATTTAGAGAATATTTTTTGTTTAAATTTATTTAATGTTTTATTATTCTGAAAATTTCAAGAATTATTTTGACGTATCGTGAAATAACGTCCATGAAATGGATATTATTATGATATGGATTACATGGAGAGCAATTGAACACGATCATCGGCCTCTTGTCTCTAAAATTCATTCATTGTACAGAACAAATTCCGAAGAGGATTATCAATGTTCAATCAAAATTTAATATCAGCCCGCTCCATAATTACAGTTGGATTTAATCCTTTAGTATAATTCATAGATTTGGATTAATAGTAATATTTCTTCATTTGCAAAAATGTATTACCTCGTGTATTTATTTTTATTACACGCATTTATTAAATATATTTTTTTAATTATATTTGCAAGCATCCTTCATACGGGCCGAATGTAGAATGGAGCTAATTGCTTTTGGCGGTAATCGAAATTTACGAGGGTCGAGGTCGTTCTGATGTTTTTCCCCTTTCTCATCCCCTTCCGCCCTTCATCACTCGAAGGGGCTGCGCATATATATTTCATGGAAGTAATTCTATCCAGTACATATGGTCCTACAAAGCCAGAGAGAGAGAAAGAGGGGAAATATCTGCATACCAGAGGTTTCCGCGCAATAGAGCAAATTGCAGAAAACGCAAGGTGCAATAACTTGGTCTTGGAATTAAAAACTCGATACGGAATGGTGAAATGCAATTAAATGTCTGCTGTGTATAAACACGTGCAATAAGTGAGTGCCAAGTGAAGGAAATATATTCAAGAATGAAAACGCAACGACGCATCTGAACGAATAAATAATATGGTACTTCAATTATTTCCATTTCAGAAAGCAAAGAAAATTGAAAAAATTGTTCATTGTTTGCTCGCAAATTCATTTCCTCCGTAAATGCTGAATGTCTCTTTGTTTTTAGGTGCACGTTTGGTTTTTTAATTATGAAACATATTTTCTGTAGATTTTTGTAACTATTAAAACTGGTGAAAATAATTTTCATCGCAGAAATTGAAAGTACATTTTTGCATAGTTTTTGGAAAATTGTACATTTAATTTTAATCAATGATTAAAATCTATAATTTAATTTAAAAATATGAATATAAGTTAATTTTTTATTGAACCGAGTATGAATAACTGATAGTAGTAATTTGAACAAATTTTAATAATGAACAAACCGCCGTAAAATTCGACTCTGGTACGTCTCCCAAAAATTCCAACAGAAACTGCGAAAGTTGCAGTGACGAAAGCCATCAAGTATCCAAAGAAATCTTTAAATAATTGTTTGAATACTTAGTATTAAATAAATAAGAAATTAATCACCAACGTGCCCATTCATTTTCGAAACATCCATCTTTCAACGTTTTCGACAAATTCCACTCACTTTGCCAGAGAAATTTGTAAAAAAATTGTTTGCATTTGGAAATTACCCATCATCGTGGAAAAGACTGATTAGGGTTTAAAAATTAGCTAAAAAAGTGTTTTACGTTACCGAAAAGAGAAAAGTACGAAAATTGTTTCAAGCTGGCGAGGACAGGAGGCAAATTTTTCGTGAGGTCCGTGTCGTATACGAAACGGGGAACGCTCGAGGAAAATTATCGCGAGTCACAGCCCTTCAAGAGCGTCGGATGTAGAGAGCACTTTGTCCGCTCCCTCTTTGAGGTAACACAAGATAACGTGACGGTAAATGCGAAGGTGACGTTCAATCTCATCCACTTCGGTTTTGCTGGTGGCGTTCGAAGCGCCGGATCGTGGGTACGAACCCAGACGAGTCAGGCCATACCCCGCGTAGTCGGAAACCGAAGGGTCGTCTACGTACTCGAAGTAACGGCTCCTGGCGTACGAAGTCTGTTCAACTGACAACCGACAGGATTTATCTGAGCGCAAACTTCTGTATCGACTCCTCGAAGCCGAAAGGAGGTATACTCACTATTGGCTATTATTAGCGTAACCCGTGTAATATAATGGAACGTAGAAGCCCTTTCGTCCTGGGTGTACAGGGTAACTCACGAGAAATCGAACAGCTGAAAATCACTATTGAATTAGAAAATACGAAGTTCGGACATATTGGGTTTTTGAATACTTTGAGTGAACGCGCATGGTTGCAATATTAGATGTAGTAAAAAGAAATCCATTATTTTCCGGCATCAACCAATGACATACTAATTCGCCAATCACAAAATTGTCGCAAAAGTTTCAGAATTATACAATTATGCGACGCGAGATACAGATAACTAAAGCCATTGGAAAAATCATGGACTTCTTTTTACTACACCTAATATTTCTGTATTTTCAAGATCGTCAAAGTATTTCCAATGGAACGAAATATTTGTTTCCTTTGCGCATTGTAGCCGGCGCCTAAACGAATTCCAATCATGTAAGATCGTATGACCCGCGTATGACCTTCAAACGGCAAAAATTTGTCAGCGAAAGGTCACTTAAAGGTCCGTGTTTCATTGTAGCCGCAATCCAAACGAATTCGACCGTGTAAGATAGTGCGACCTTTAAATGACCTTTGACGCAGATATATTTCTGGGCTGAACAATTAGAAAATACTATTTCTGATATAGATAATAAAGTTATTTTTTAATGATTATTCGTTTCATTTTCTAAACCGATTCGGATATATTTAAAAGCGGGAGAAAAGCGCTAGGTTTCATATGAAAAGCGGACACAAAGATAAATGGTGAAACGTTACATCGCGAAATTGCAAATTTTATGGTCCGTTTAGGCTCCGTGTAATTTCGACGGAATTACACTTTGTTATAATTCCTCGTTCATGGGAAGTCGCGCTACACATTTGTCACCGTAATTTTCTACTCTCGTTTTACGTTCCTCCTGCTTTTACGTTTTTATCAGACGGAATTTATAAGATCGCGGGTTTCCTACATTTTTCACGCTTCGCCTAAATCCCTATTGTTAATTCTCGCGCACGTAAATAATTTTCGGAAATAAATTATTTTTACCGCTGTTTACTAATTATCATGCATTTGCATGTTTTTGTATATTTTTAAATGTAGAAGTTCGAAAAAATAACTTTTCGTCTTTGTCTGAATATATTATTTATCACTGGAGATTGATTCCGCCTCTTTGCTTTGTGTATATAATACATATATATATATATAGGTAATATATATTTGTACGTACCACTGAAAAAAAGCGATGAAAGAAAATTTCTTCGGTCAACATCGCGTGCTTGTTTTGCTTTCTGGCAGCCATTTTGTTTTTTTTTTTTCGTTTTCGTCACGATATGTTTTATCAACACATCTTGGTGAAAATTAGCGGGAATCCTACTTCTAATGACTTCGATACGTACATCGATGAAAGATCATAAGTTCCGAAAGACGTGAATTTTTATCAAAATTTAAGAGATTAATTTTTCAAGAGAAAAGTGAAATACGTTCGTCAACGTTTGCACGAACACAATTGTTGACGACGAAAATTTTCACGTTTAATTTTGCTAGTGTGTAGGTAAAAAAAATAGTCGACTCACCGATAGCGAACTCCTTGAGAAAACGTTCGGCTCGTCCAGTCGGCGACACTTTGTTTTTGGTACACGCCTCAACGACCGTTACGCAGGAAAAAAAACAAACAACGTATACAGTTCGTGGAATGCTCGGGCGATCGTCGACTGTTTTGCCTCGTGCGGGGGAGAACGCACGAGCCGCTTGCATCGAGCGCGGCGATTGGAACAAGGCTCCGCGGGCTGGCCAATCACGAGCCGCTTCTTGGCACTACTGCACGTGAGGCAAGGGACACGATGTTATTATTATTGTCAATGTTTTTTTTTCGAATTTGTATTCTTCGTTACGCAGTGGCTTTTTAACGCAATCGATCATGGACAGATTATCACTTACTGAATTTTAAATAAACAAAATTCATTACGACATCGTTAACGCGTATAACACTAATGTTTCTTACCTCGAGAATATTCGATGAGACGCTCGACAAGGACCGAAAATCCGAGACCGTGGCAGTTGTTCTATCGCGAAGAGGAAACATTTATTCAACGTACATGTGATCGACATATTTTCAAGGTACGCGTGAAGACAAAAATATCGAAACCCGCTCATTCCGTTTCGTATTTGCGATGAAAATTGATGATAGAAATCCACGGTCGTAGCGTCGCCGATAATTCTGTACTGTCGTAAACACGCGAGAGAACGAGAGTTTAGTGTGCTGATTGGAGAGCGGGCATCGTGCAACTACCAGAGTCGCACGACGGCTAAACGAGTGCAGCGCGGTGATTGGCTCGACCGTGGCGGCTCGCAAACGCGCGCCCTCCAATCACCGCACGAAACCCCTCCAGCTCTCGTGTGACTCCGGTAGTGCACGCTCGTTCGTGCCGTTACGACTACGTGCGGAATTTTTTCATCCAGTTTTTTTCGCGATTTCGAAACGTGATGGACGATAAACGACTTCTCAACAGCGTTGGCAAGTACATTCTTTTTTATTGTGCTTTGAGTTTTAAACGGATGTTGAAATTTTTGTTTGATCTGTCGTGTATACGTTGGCAAACGTCCTCTTTACGATCAAGAAATTCCCCCACCCTCATGCATTCGATCTGTATCGAACGTCTCGTCGAATGTTCTGGAAGTTTTTAATAATGGCATCGTGCGCATTCCAGTATATGTGAATTTCGGCTTTTTTTTATTCCGAACGCGATATATCTTCCGTAGTTAATATATCTTGCGTAGTGAAGAACAAAAGTTCGCAGAAAAATCATAATAACGACGGTAAAGACTCGAACGAACAAAAATTCACGAAAAAATCATAATTCCTAATAATAATAATAATATAATAACGTCCGTTGCTTCACGTATACTCTGCTGTGTCGCGGCTCGTGATTGGCCGGCCCGCAAAGTCTTCCTCCAATCACCGCGTAGGATGCAAACGACTCGTGCGGTCTTGCGTACACGGGGCAAAGCAGTTGACGATCGCCGCCGGTGCGTTCCGCAGTGTGTATACGTTGTTTGTTTTTTTCCTGCACAATATCCGCTCGCATCGTTCCACGAAAACAAAGGATCGCCCACTGGAGGATGCCGAAGGTTTCGTAAACACGCTCGCTATCGGTGAGTCGATCTATTTTTTCTCTTTGGCATACACACTGGTGAGATTTGAACGTGAAAATTTTCGTCGCGCATCATCGCGTTCACGCGTTCGCGTTGATAAATTCCCTTTCCCCTTGCTTTCTAAAATTGCACGTCTTGAATCTGAAGGAGCTTTTATATCTATCGATACTTATGATATTTCGTCGATGCACGTATAGAAGTCATTGGAAATACGATTCCTGCTAATTTTCACTACGAGACGTTTATAAAACATATCGTGAAAAAAATTAGGCAAATATACAAAATGGCCGCCAGAGTGCAAAACATCCGTGGGATCTTGATCGAAAAAATATTTTATTATCCGTGAAATGGGGGGTTGGGCGTAAATTTCTGAGTCGATTGATGTAAGTACGAATGGTTTTCAAATCAAACTCTGAATTATTATTATTTTTTTAAGGCACTTAATTTTTTATGCCTCCCCCCCCCCTATTTCACGTATGATATTCCATCGTCGGGCTCTCTGTATATTATATACATTAGGCAAAGAGGCGGAATCAATCGCCCAGCGGTAAATAATAGTTTTGAGCAAAGACAAAAAATGTTTTTTTTTCTTTTTCGATAAAAAAAAATACGAAAATTTGAAAATTCATGATAATTAGTAAACAGCGGTGAAAATAATGTGTTCCTAAAAATTGTTCACGTGGGCGAAAATTGAAAATTGGGAATTAGGGGAAGCAAGAAAAATGTAGGAAAACCGCGATCTTACAAATTTCACTTGATAAAAATGTAAAAGCGGAAGGAACGTAAAACGAAGGTAGGAAATTACGGTGACAAATGTGTAGCGCCGCTTGACAGGGACGAGAAATTATAATAAAGTGTAATCCCGTCGAAATTACACGGACCTTAAACGGAGCGTAAAATTTGCAATTTCGCGATGTAACGTTTCACAATTTATCTTTACGTACGCTTATCATACGAAACCTTGCGCTTTTTTTCCCATTTTTAAGTACATCCGAATTGGCCTGAAAAATGTAACGAATAATCATTACGTAGTTATTCGTGTCACATGAATAAAAATCTAATCACTCGCTCGGAGCAGAATATTCGAAAAATATTAATTTTATATTATCTGATTAATCAAGAATACTAATAGTACATTGATACACATTTTTTCTCGAAACGGATTAGCTCCACCCAGTATTTTTTTGCCTAAAATCTTTCTTCTCCAAACTAATAATTTTTTTTTTTAAATCACAACGAAGCATTTTTAACTTTTACATTTCCATAGTTAATTGACGATGCATATCATTTCAGCCGTCACTGTAGTCGCAGTAGAAAAAACGTGCATCAGTGGTTACTTCCGGTTGAACAGGAGATGCAAAGTGATGCGGTAGAAAAAACAGACCTCTATGTTCTTATCTTCTTCTGTCCTTTTCGCTAAAATAAAAGGATACGAAATATAAATAAAATAGAAGGATAAGGAACATACAGCGCCCAGCGGTAATACTCTTTCATCAGAACCAGGACAATAAAAAAATTGACTACAATAAAACGAAAAACTGGGATAAAATGTCGGCGTAATCCGGGGGAGGGGGGGGGGGGGGGAGAGAAAGAAGAAAATAGGAAAGAGAAAAATGAGGCAACAATCAGCAGAGATAAGGAGAATAAAGATCAAGGGGGAAGGTATGAAAGAGGGAATGTAAAGGCATGTACTATCGAATAAAATCAGAACGTCGCGTGTATTTGAAATTGTAACAGGCTCGCAACGAAGAAACACACTCGTACGTTATTTTTTTTTTTCTTCGTTTTTCTCTTCGCAAAAATAGAAGAATATAGAATACAAATAAAATATAAGGATAAGGAAAGCAGGAAAAGCTGAAAAATGGAGGAAAATGTAGAAAAGGAAAGAAAGGAGAAAATATAAAAATCGGCGAATACATTGATGGAATAAATAGAAAATAATTTATGAGAAAAAAAGTAATAGTACAAGAAAAATAGAGCGACGAGCTGTAATACTTGATTTAAATTCCAATGAGAAGATTAAGAAAAATTGATTATAGTAAAAAGGGAGGGAGGAATAAAAAGTGGGAGTGGGACGAAGAAAGAGGAAAATAGGTAGTGAATGGAAAAGAGAAGAAAAAAGATAAAGACGAAAGGTAAGAAAGATGGAGATGGAATGAAAAGACACTATCGAATCAGATCGGAACGTCCCATATATTTGAAATTCCAACAGGGTCAACAAGGATCGATTCCTGACCCGTGTTCGTGATCTATATCACGTTTTCATTATTTTTCTCTTCTGTCCCTCTTTAACCCTCTTCATCCCTTTTCCCATCTCTTTCGCTCGCTCTCTCTCTCTCTCGTAGTCCTTTATCCCACTTCCCCCCTTTCCAACCTCTTTTTCTCCCCCGCTTGCTCTTTCCCTCTCTGATATCGTTCCAGATCCTTCGTGAGGTGCGTTACCTTGTGGAACCTGATATTGTCTGATATTGTTGGCTGCACGCGATGACAGAAATATATATAAACCCGCACACATAGTGGTCAATGAATTCAGGATCGATATGACACGCGAGCGCAGCAATGGTGCACTTGTATCGTGCAATCGTTTCGTACGTGTAGCTTTTGCAATTGATTTTCCATTCGCGTTGGTTAAGAGCCAATAGTATAGGGGAACTCGTTGTCACTTGTTGCTTTTATTTTTTTTATTGCCATCAGAATATCGATGATGACAGGTTGCAAAATTAGGCATCGATTATCGAACGGGAACGAAATTTTCAGCAACGCTTCAAAGTGTCAAAGATTTTTTTTAGAAATATCATGGAATTTATAAATACTTCATTTTTCATCTATAATTTTTCGCGACGTTGATTTCTTGAATTTTTCCGGTGACTAAAATACATTTTCTGAATCGAACTTTGAAAATGGCTTTTTTTTAATTATAATTATTTAATGCAAGTTGTATCCTAGTCGTTATTAGGGAAGTTACAAATTAAATGCAAACCGATAAAATAACGTTTGTACTTGGCAATCTTTTCATACTTATTACTGTTTAAAATTACCTTCGAATTGTTTTACCTCTCCGATTTTCACGATTCCATTATCGCTTTCGGTACGTGATAAAAATCAAATATTCCATGTAATTTTCGATTAATTCCCTTTTTCAATTTTTGGCTCTATTAAGAAGTGGAACTCGCGTTGATCTATATTTCCATTGCGAGAATTCCATTGCGAGAATTCCATTGCGAGAATTCCATTTTGATTTATTCATTGTCTTTTTTTTGTGTACGAAATGTATTCTTTGTAAAAATGATGATTCTTGATGTGAAAAAAAGATTGAAGCAATAAAGACAATCAAAAATCGAAATGAAATGCAAAGTATGGACAAAAATTGTTTCACGGGAGGGCGGTCAAAGCTTTTATCGATCGCGTCCAATTTTTTGGTTTCGTTGTAATAATATTCGGGTGTATCACGATCAGGGATATATCAGATGGTGAGGCAGGGCCTGGTCGATTTCAACTTTTTAATAGACGAGTGTAGGTTTTCCTGCATACGTAAAGAAATTATAACTTTGTGCTCGCACCAGCAGGTAGGCATGTCAAACAGGCTGGCGAAGAGAAAAAAAAGTTTCCACGGAGATAAAACAAAATATACGATGGGAAAAGTTTTCGTTACTGGGACGTACCAGAAACAGTGAAAAAACCAATTCTCGTATTTCCAAGTATTTTTCCGCAATACTTCGAGAAAAAAAAACTATTCGCTCCCTTTCAGGAAAACCTAATAGACAAATAGCGTACAAAAAAGTTGTCTTATGCCTGCGATTCAAGTTTATTATTTGTCAGATTTTTCGTCATTTCCTTACGAATCATATATTGTTTTCAAGCTAGATCATACTGGTTAAAAAAATCGAAATGACAAAAAAAAAATATAGGAATCGAAGAAGACCAGAAATCCCTATAATTGATACAACAATATTGGGAACAAATATTAATCTTACAACAATATTATAAAAGTAACGCTACGATCGACCATAAAAAATAAACTATCAAATCAAAAATAACATTCTATTAAGATAATAACTGTACTAAAATCGTACTACTATATTTATAGAAAATAAGATTTATAAGGATAGAGAATAAATAATATTATATCTACGTAGCAGATAATATTAATTATGCATAGTCAACGAATTTTGTTAATAACAATGATGAAGATAATACGATTAATACTACTATTGTTGTGAAAACAAAATCACAAACAAAAATACAAAACACCAAATAGGAAGTGACAAAATGAAACATATTGTTTAACAACAATGGTGGTATTAAAAAACACAAGAAATTCCATCGAATTTCAACATAACTCTATTTCGAATACGAAACAAAGAGGCTTGAAAAAAATAAAAGCGAAAAAAACATGGCTTACCGTGAAATTCTGAAAGTGCAGTTTTACGTCCCGGGGCACAATCAACCTTGTCACAATTTCGTGACCGATCCTTTTCAATCGTTGCCAACTATTACTTCGGCGTTAATCCCGACCTTTTTCTCCGTTGCGTGTTTCTTCTTTCTCTTGTAGACAGGATTCGGCTAAAATTGCGTGACGATGAGAAATTCACGAATTAAATATACATGTATAGGGAACGTCCTCGTGGCTTAGTGCGGATCGCTTCCAGCTGTCATTCGGCTCGTGACCCGATTTTGATTCGATCAGGACTTGAGTAGCTGTTTAAAACTATCCGAAGCCTCGTTAATTCCAATCCCATAGTCCTCAATCTCGAATCAGCATTCTTTTCCCAATAACACTTATTATTATTATTATTATTGTATTTATGATTTTACTTATTGTTGAAGTTCCATTAACATCATCACCGTTGTTATCTTGTGAGAATTTATATTATTTTTAATATTAAAATTGTTATTATTTTCGTATTAATAATTTCTTAATTATTGGTATTATTATTTTATCACTCGAATCGTAGTTATTATTATTATTATTATTATTATTATTATTATTGTTGTTTTTCTTTATGATTATTCCTTTGCGTTAAACTTCTAACAAATTTGATGCAATAAGCCGGCAGATCTCTCGCTGTTCTGCGATGAAAATCCAATAACTATGAAATCACTAAAAGTATTTTAATCGAAAAGGCTTCGCATTAAAAAAAATGTTTTTTTTCCTATTCTCCCAATACGACTAGATTACTCGCGATTGTTTTTTTCTTTCTCTTATTTATTTATTTATCGATCGTCCTGTGGAAATTATATTTTTAATTTGCATTGCGCAAAGAAATTTTGTCGTGATGACGATGCGTTGGAGAAATCGTCCGGCGATGCGGGATGAAAATGTTTTTACATTTGTCGTGTGCGCGCGCGTGCATCGGTGAGTACACCCCCGTGCGCGTCGGGCTGCGGAACGCGACTGAAAATCCGCGACGGCAAATGCGAGCGGATAGAAACCGCATGGATCCGCGCATGTTCGCCACTCATCACTATACATCGTGAGGACAACGTGCACGCGGTTAGTCCGTACCTTTTCTCTCTTTTCCTTCGTCAAGCCCTCCCCCCCCTCCCCCTCCTCCTTAGTCACTCATTTTTTGCACATACACACTCACTTCCTCCCTTCGCCCTTTCTTCCCTCACACGCGTTAGCTATCCTATTTTTTCGGCCGTTCTATATTCGCGTGGGAATAATCGTGCATAAACTTTTGATAAATATTTAGCGGAAAGTTTTTTTTTAACTTTATATGGAGAAGGATTTCGGGGCTCTACCGTTAATTTCTGTTTCGTTATGCAAATTACCGCATTCAAGGTATTATTTTGCAGGGATATTTCAAAAATCGCAAAAATTCTTAAACATTTTAGGTACG
The DNA here is from genome assembly GCA_030523105.1 of Ophioninae sp. A BG-2022a. Lineage (NCBI taxonomy): Eukaryota > Metazoa > Arthropoda > Insecta > Hymenoptera > Ichneumonidae > Ophioninae sp. A BG-2022a. Next base: position 15,989 of record JAPYZI010001051.1, on the reverse strand, counting down.
GTAGTTCATGATGGAATAAAAATGGATGAATTATTTAAGAGTTTTTCATTCATTAATACAGTAGCTATGGACGTATGAACTTAGTACGTTTCCTTATTGGGAAAACGATATCTGAAGACGTGTTTCTTCAAACATGACATTTACATTTAATATGCAAAGTTCCATATTTTAAATAGATTTTAAAAAATCACCAAGATTCTCTAACATTTGACAGATGCTAATGAAAGTTCTTAAAAGAATAATAATATAGTAATTTCTTTAGTGTTTTTCATTGAATAATTTAGTATCTAGTTTATATATAAATGTGTCATACTTTTTATAGGGAAATCGATTTCAGAAAATGTTAACGATTGCGAAACTAATGGAACTGAATCTTCGCAAATTCTGAAAATATCGTATCGTTAAGATGCAGGATCTTGCGATTAATTAAGTTATTTTTCGAATAAACAGACGGCGTTGGGGCAACGAGTAGTTATTTATTAATTAGTGGAATATTCGTTTTGACGGTGAATTAATCAACAATCAACCAAAAATGTAAAATTTACATTTGATTTTTTGGACAATTATTTGTAATAATAAGATTAGCTGCTCGTATCAATTAAATTTCAAAAAGCGACAAATTTGTTCGATGGTTATTCGGAACAACTGTATCATCACTGATCAAAAACGCAGTCAGCCACATCCCAGTATCATCGAATTCAACTTTTATTACCATTGAAAGTGGAAAAATAGCATTTCTAAGTATGTATTTTTTATTGAACTAGCTATTTGTAAGGCTAAATATGACGATATGATTTAGACATGTAGATCCACGATTATCCTACTTTTAAATACCTAACTGTTTACCGGATGATCTCAAACTTGGACAGCACATATTGTGTATTTTCGCCTAAGTACGTGCTCTATCAGAAAACGTGGATGAGCATAATAATACATGATCCGCATTATCGCAGAATTCCTAAACTCGTTCTAGTTTGATGGGCCCTCAAATGGCCGGATTATAATAGCCAGAAGATAAAACTGCCTTTCGAGCAGCTGCTCAAAATAGGGGCTGAAAAAAAAAGAATTCTAAATTTTTTCGAGATGAGAATATTGAAACAACGACATTGAAATTTCTCAGGCGGTCTGTGTACAGACTTTTGCCAAGTTTGGCTTGCATTGGGTCGGTACTGGAAAACGGAAGCAGATTAGATTTTTTTACATACAAATTATATTTGATGATTGGTGAATGTTGGTTACTTCCGACTGAAATGCATCCCGAGCAACCTCCACTTCTACCGCATCCCATTTAGAAGTACCATGATAAACTTGAGGAAATTGGTATACGTGAAATGTTATCGTTTTTCGGGTGCAAGAGTCGCTGACGCCCAGTTCTGTTAATGCTTGTTTTAAGCTCTATCCGGATTTCACACTACCTCGTTATTCTTATCATCAGGCTGTCAGCATTCTGTCAGCGACATACTTCGTCCTAGATGCGCACGACGACGCAGAGCTTGAGTTTATTCCTCCGAATCTGGGACAATTATCTCCGCCTTGATTCACTCGCGAATTCCGTGAGCCACCAAGATTCCGAATTTTTAGACCCGGCCTCCAACGATTTGTCAATTCGTTTACATATTTAGTATTCAATTTGCCGTTGCAAGAAAGTATATTTGGGTCTTTTGGCATTTTAATACGATTTCTTGGCTGAATACTTGAAAAGCTGGAGGCGCCAGAGTGAATCTTATGGGTAAATGCGAAAACCACTGTTTTTTAAAGTCCTGCGCGCGATTTCGTAAACTGGGAAAATCGTGAAAAATCAACTTTTCCAAAGTTTAGTACCGGCTGCGCGGACAATCGCAAAAATAAAAAGGCGAAATGAAGCTGGCTTTGTCCTCTTCAAAACGCCGTTTGATAAAATGGTTTAAGATTTCCTTTTCCCTGAGATATTCGATTTTTTGATAGGACACAAAAATTTCTAATACTTGAATAAAATGAATAATAAAAACAATTACCGTTATTTAAAAAATTTCTAATACTTTTGATCAAATCTGATGAAAAAAAAAAAAACATGTTGACTGATTCATATATTCCTTCGTATATTTATGAAAGAATACATAAATAAGAATATACGATTCGTACTTTTAAACAATTCCGTTGTATAATCAATTCTGTAATCGAAATTCGTCTACGGAATTAATAACGCTAATGAAATTTGCATCTTACGAAACTGGCATTTTCGTCCATCGAAATCTATCAATCGAATTGTGATGCGGCGGATTCTACGCAATCACTGAACGACCAACCTTTACATTCTACCTGCGCTGCAATGGGAGATCCTGCACGAAGGGAGGTACTTGATCAGGATTTGTGTACCCATCACACGCAAATTGACGATTACGAAATCGGATGCATGGGTCTGCGCATTGTTGCGTGTTAAGTCAATGTGTTATCCTGTCGCTACAGGGCTCGCAAGTACAGAACTGTTACTCTGCTCGTTACTTTAGTCGCGAATCTCGTGGACTGGAGAAATAGAATTTTTTTTTGTAATCAACACCCGAAAAAAAAATGTTGAACGAATAAATTATAAAAAGTTCGTTTCTAGTACAAAAAAAAACGATATTACTTCCAACGTCGATCGCAGATGGTCGTAGTTTTAGATTCATTGTTTATAGTTGTAAAAAAATTCACTAAAAATGAAACAATCGACTGGAATTAATTTTTTAATTTGGACTATTAATTGTGCATTTTTTGTTTGTAGTTAAAGAATAATTAATCGGAAACGAGGAAACCACTCGTAAACGATTTTCAATCGAAATTTAGCGGAGTGGTTCGTTTGTAATAATCGTGTAGATAATTAAAAAGGACGTCCATAGTTCTAAAATATTTATTATTATTTTTATTTCAATATATATTATTTATAGCTTAAATCTCAGAGAAACGAAAATAGACAACCTTTTTCAAAACAACAGCCAGTGATCACCGATGAATTTTCGCGTCGTCATTAATTGCGACGATTATCGCCATCTTCCACAGCTGAATCGAATCACTCTTAGGGCTAGGTGATTGTCCCTCGAGTATGAAGAATTGAACCTTGCCGACAGAGCAATTTCCGGACTACCGATAAAGTAGTTTTGCCATTTCACGAGATCGGGCGAGAATTTTGATATGTCGAATCCTTCGCGAATTTCAATGCTACTTCGAGTTTCCAGCAAGGAAAATACCATTTAAAAATTTTTCGGAAAAGGTATTTTTCGTTCATTTCGTTTTATTTTATTTTTGAATGACTCTCGACGGCTACTCATAATCCTTACAAGATATGAAAAAAAAAAACGTTTTTCACATCACAGGGTATCGATTTTACTTTAATCAACTTTCATGTAACTATCTTCAATTAATTGTTACAATTTACAATATTTTTCAAACTTGCAGAGCTGAAAAGTATTATTTTTCTCTTTTACCGAAGTAGAATCGTTAAGGGGAGCACGGGTGATTCGTGCAAATAATACTTGTTTTTTTTTTTACAAAAAAATTATATACTTTATTTAACCTTTATAAAATGGATTGTAATACTGACGAGAGAATGTAAAAGAGCTCAGTCTGCAACGCCAGAGCCGTACAGTGTGGCTTGCTCTTCTGGAAATGCATCGAATTGTGTGTCCTCGCCACTTTCGATCTATCTTGACTTCATCGACTTTGTCTGCCTAGTCCGATCTTGATCATACGGTTCAACGAATTTTTTCCAGCTGTCGGGAACGAAGATCTCGTGCGGAGCAGGGAGGGGAGGGGGGGGAGTAGGAAAACAATCATTTTCTCGAATAATCATTTTTATTTTGATCCTTATTGATATTAAATAACGTAATTACGGTATAGGGCATATATTTTACATGGAAAATTCTGATCTCGATCATTTAACGCACATATATAAGTCATACCAAAACTTCGATCCGGCGAAACGACCTTGCGGTCGCCTCGTCGTGTTACCTTTTGTTTCTTTTTTTCGTTATCCCTGTCATTTTATTTCGCCTGTCTTCAAAACTTTCTACATCGCGCGCACAATAAATAAATATATATATGCGCGTGTGTGTGCGTGTGTATGTGTGTTTATAGAAGCAGGATGGTTCGCACTGTGAGACTTATTTTTGTGAGCACACAGAATCCATCAATGCAGTGACAACGCTTTTTTAAAAAACATTACGCTAACAGCTGTCTTGTGGTTCTCAAATTTTTAGAATCCCTAATTACTTAAACTTTGGCTTCTTTAAGACATAAAAGAATTTCAAGTTGATTGCGTAATAAATATTAAACAAAAAACAAAATAAAATGAGATATATGTGTGAACAATAATATCATTTTTTAAAAAGTAATAGTTTACTTAACATCTGAGAGGTATTGAAGGATTGAATTCTTCAATTAACAATATATACTACTTTCATTCAAACGAATCAATGGAAAGCGAAAATGAATTAATAAACATAAATTTTATTAATTCGTTTTCCAATAATTTCCTATCATTACTGGCCCTCGTTGGTTATAGAATTATATAAATATTATATAGAATTATACAGTATTTCATTGTAGTCACACTGCATCGATTCTACCCAGTAAATTTTCGAACAAATTTTCTTCAATGTGCATGAAAAAATTACGATACATGCATTGAGCATTATAAACGCCTTACGAAAAATTAATTTATGAAAATACAAATGCAAGCATACAAAAAATGTATCGTGAAAAAAAAAACGTAAAGGAACGTTATTTTATTTATTAAAAAATCATAACTTCTACAATTTTTTATATCACGAAATAAAATTCTGAGATAATATTCCTTGGATATAATGCTTCACGGAAAGTTAATGTGTGGATCAATTTTACCAAGGCCGACTACGGAGGTCTAAGCGAAACAATATTTCCCACTTTCATCGGACATGTAAACAAAGAAAAGCAACCTCCCAATGGTCCCTTGTATTCACCGAGCGAAGCATCACAGTCCCGTATCACCCTGAATATACAAATACATACACATCAAGGCCAAGTCCATGATATTTGCAACTCTTGCTCACGCTCGAAGACAGTACGATAAAACTATAATTTATTGACGGCGCAATAACGATATAACTATACGAGTATTGCAACTATATAATAATTATCCTACGAATGAAGTCGAATTATGGCTTCACTCACTATTTTCTTTTCTTTTTTATTATGAATATTCGTTGCAAATACCACTGACTTTATATGCCGATGTCCATACAGATGTACACACACACACACACGTATATATATATATATATATACATATTCTTACACGTATCAATCGTCTAAGAAAAGGAGGGAATATACACGAGATAACTTATCCTCATTTACGAGTGATGAAAAATTGCGTGTTATTTCGAATTCCATTAGCTGTGCTTCTAAACTCGTGTTATCAATGATCGATCGTCATCATCATCATCATTATCATCATCACCGGCATCGTAATAATCTGTCCTTCATTGTCAACGTTATCTCGAGTAACGAGAGCAATTTTGAATAATAATAATAATAGTATGTATAGCGCAATAACGCGAACCACAGCAAGTTGAAAACACAAGTTCATTTTCTTCTTCTTTTCTCCCCACTCTTATATTCGTCGCTTGTTTTTTTAAATTATTATTTATTTTCAAATTATTATTATACACGACGTTCCGTGAGCGCCAGGATAGAGTTACGATCTCGGTGAGATCTCCCACCGACGATCATTCCTGAACATACTCGCGTTATATATATATATATATGTATATAACGTATGGCACGTATATGTATTCACAGACGAGTCTGTGTGTACATACACGTACATAGGCCTTTTCCACCTATCTAAGAATTTGAAAGTCTAACTAAAAAAGCATAGAGTCGAATGCCACCGCGCCGAAATATTACCATTTATTTCCTCCAATCATTTTTTTTCCTCGTTTTCTTGTTGCATATTTTTATGTATATATATATATATTTTTTTTTTTTTTGTCGCTTCTTTTTGTCGTTACCAACATCGTCTGTGTGTGGGTTGTTTTTTATTTTATTGATTTCTTGTTGTCGTCTTTCGGTCCCTAAGAAACGATCGGACGATCAGAAGTTTCGTTTCAAATCTGTAATTCTATCGGCAATCTCGTCACAATCATTCTCTCACTCTTTCTCTATCAACGTCTCGATTTTCGCTCTTCTTATGGTGGATTTTTTAAAATTTCGATTGTTTATCGTTTTGGTTTTTTGGTTTTTTTTTTTTTTTTTTTTTTTTGACGTTACGATGGATGTTTCTCGGGTGGCGAAACAATAGAGCACGTTCGGAGTCACATCAATTATTCCGAGTGGAAGGGAAGAAACGGTCCGATGGAAGTGCGTTCATAGCTTTAATCTACGTATCTCGCGTACGACGGGATAAAATAAACATTTTTCTCCGTTAATTTCTAACAGTTTGATGTGGCTAGTATTTTTTATTTTCTGTTTTTCTTTTTTTTGGTTTTTATATCAATATACTTTTCTTTTCTCTTGCGCTTCTTCTCAACTCGCTTCTTTCCGGGGTCTCTCGTGAATTCGAACGAGATGATTCTAATATTCGTCTAGCGTCTGGGGTACAGGCACTGTTCTTTCACAGAGTAATAGTACGGTTTTTTGTTTCCTTTTTTTTTCTTCGCTTCTTTTTTTTTTTGCAAATGTATTTTCATGCCCTTTCGTTTCCTTCACTTTTGGATATAGCGACGAGGCAAAAGAAGTAACCTTTCCTACCGATTTTCTAAATTTCTTTTGCCTCGTCACGAAACGTCCCTTATTATGTTTTTACGTTGATCGAGTTTGCAGATATGTGCACACTTGGATCGCTCATTGCCAATCCAGAATCGCGAGAATTTTCTTTTTTCTTTCTCCGTCAATTATTCCAGTCGATTTTCACCCTATTCTTATTATTATTATTAATAATATTATTAATAATCAACGTGATACCTGTTAATTATCATCTCCCGTGATTTTTGCTCCTCACAATTGTTTTTTTTTAAATATTATTTATTATTATTCGTTTATTCAGAGATTTCTTTGCTTTTTTTTCGTAACTGCGGAACGGTTAACGAGATGAACGCAAACAAAGCTGCACACGTTGCTTCGCCCGGGTCGAGAGGGAAGGAAGGAGTGCGCGAAGCGTCCCGGAACAATAGAACGGTTCTGCGATCCGCATCGGAGTTCCCTTACAACTCGTTTTTTGTTTTCAGAATTATCGGAGCCTCGTACATTTTAACCCGGAGTACTATTTTTCTTTCGTCGTCGGTAACTTTGATAACGATATTTTTCGTTTTGTTTTCGAGACCAAACGAAATTCACCAGAAACGGAATATTTGAAATGGAAGTTTCTTGAACGCTATACAAATCTCAAAAATCCCGAATCGAGTATTCGGGTTTTAATTTTTTTTGTAAATTTAATACGTTACGCATTATTTAAATAATTATACACAATTCATAAATGAGCACGTATTGGGATGATACAAAAATTGACAATAACCTTTTTTTGTATCGTTTTTTAATTTCCTGTAGTCTGTAATTAAGCAGCATTGCTTGGGGCCACTACACGGAGCGATTACCGCTTAGCTGCGCATCAGCTGGTCCAACAACCAGTGATTGGCGAAGTGTAGTTAGGTATTGACAGGAAAGGGATCGTAAAAACTGTAAAGGTTGTACGTTGGGACTAAGCAACTAAGAAAGGAACAGTAATAATTGGAAGTTCCTCATCGCAATTTTATTATTTTCCATGCTAATAACGCAGGAAGAACTTTTTTCGCTGCTGCTGTATTTTATAACGTCCTAACGGGTGAACGTAAAACGATTCTCCAATACCCATTCTTATAGGGCATTGAACGCTCCATAAACAAGGTCGAAATCTACCGTTTCGAGAATAATTATTCAAGGTCAAAGTTGGATTTGTAGTAACTTTCGAAATTTTTTTCACTTTTATGACGAAACTTATCAGACTTATTACAAAATATCAGAATCAGACTTATCGCGACATGCGTCAGGAGCTTGTTTGCAGAGCACGTCATTTCCCATAAAATTATATAATGTCATTACGTTCAAATATTTAATCTTATAAAATATATAAATTAATAAATATATATATAACCATTTTCCAGTCGCAAATAACAAAAAAAGACTGATTGCAAAAAGAAAGAGAAAAAAAATAATAATTCTATAAGACCCGTCAATGCTTTGAAGTCGCGACTTCAACGAACGAATAAAGATTTTTAATTCAGCTGTAAATTGCAATTAATTCACAGAATGATTTATTTACGAAAATAAAAATAAAGCAACGCGATGTGTGGAAGAAAAGAGTGCCGCCTCATTTACGCCGACAGTTTCGCGTCTAAATCAGGAATTTTATCATTTTTTTCCTATTTCCAAAACTTCCGATACCTCATATTTAGCCTGTAGACAGATAAGTGTGTTAGTCATTGTCTGATCGCTCATTTTTCGATTATGAAAAGTGCGCGATTAATTTATTAATGCTGGGCAGTATTATATATATATCACCGCGATATATATATGAATATATATATATATGTATGTATATACTCGTACACGCAACGAGTATGTAACAAGCACAGTGAAATCGTGATAAATATACACCGGAAGAGAAACGAAAGCCACGGCATTTTTGATCTTCATATTGATATATATATATATACATATATCATATAATCGCCGATGTTTTTTTTATCATTTTCTTCGTAACATCGAATATACAAAGAAAGATTTGGTAGGTTTCCTTTTTCTTCAAACGCGACGTTTTTTTTTGTTCCGGATCCGTAAAAATTATTTTCTCACTTCCGCGGCGTGAGGACATCTTTCGTGAAACATCGAGGCAAGAGCTTGACGCTTAAAGCTAGAGAAAATCCATAGAAACTGGGTTTAAATTAATATTCAACGAACATTCGGAGTTAGCACGCAGATAATTGTTATTCAGTTAAGCCTAATTTTCTTTTTTTTTTTGGAGAGATTACAATTTGTTATCATTTAAAAGAGATCGTTTTTGGAAGAGTGGAGGAAGAAGGAAAGGAGGAAAAGACTAGATTTAGGCGAGATTTACTTTTTTTTTTTAACGGAATTCTAAATATTTGTCGCTCTATTTTTTTCACAGATGCACACGTGCGCGTATTCGACTCTTGTAACGATCACTCCATAGGCGCAAATTCATTCACAATCATACGAACAATGCATCCTTCACATGGCGACATACCGGCTCGAAAACTGTATGCTTTTAAATTGTTTTCTTTGTAACACTAATACTACGTTCCGTGCGATTGAAACAGCGTGACGATTTCCTTCGAATCTTGTTCGACCCCTCGAAACAATGAGAGTGCAATTTATTTCAATTTTCATTCGAGCTTAATTGAAATTGCTGAAGTTCGCGCCAAAGTAGTCCGAGGAGTTACCGTTTTACAGTACGGGGTACTTTCTGCTTCGCTTATTTGACAGTCCACGTCGTCGACCATTATGAAAAAAAAAGAGTTTTTCTTTATTGCATTCGATTTGTAAAAAATCCACGCGCAAATGTTGCACGAATGTAAGAAGAGTAATAAAAAAAAATTCAAGGTCAAAAGATAAAAATAAGAAATGAATGAAAACTTTAATGATAAACGAAAACGAAAATGCCGAAGTCTCAAAATTATTTCCAGTAGGAAATTTCCCTTGAAACGTTCGATAAAATATCGTTCCTCGTTGTAAAATAAATTCCCGGAGCTTTCCGCTGTTTTGTGCTTCATCGTCTGATGAAGCAGGATAATCAGGAATAAAATAGGCCAGCTGGAATAAATCCTGGGCTATTTATGGCCATGTGCCCTGTCGAAGTAAAATATTCTATACGACCATCTGATTAATTTTCCTCGGCTGGTAACTCAGTAGGCTGTACAGTCTGTTTGAGAAAAGCATGTACGATAAGAATAAAAAACTAATTTGGGGAAGATTTGATGGGTGTAGTTAGATACAATATGATTGATGGGTGAATAAAAAGAAAGAAAACGGAACTTCGCCATTGAATCCCAAATTGTAACCCAAACAAACCCAAACAGATTAAATCGCCTTAATCACGGTTCAAACGTTTCCGTTGCTCGAGTGAATGGTTTTTTGACATTTTTTTTTAGGGTTCAAGAGCCGTACACGCTTTTGCCGAAGAGTCTGTATATATCGACCCTGATGATCTTGCTTGGGACTCCGGATAGCACTGGGATGACAACAGAAGCGGATACCGAATCTGTGGTGAGTTTAACTGCAAATTAGATCTAATAAGCCAGAGTATCGACCGCATTGATCCGGAGATGAGACTCAATGAGACGTAAATCAGGTCAAATTCCGGAAAATGAAAACCCAATGAAACCCGGTAGATCATCAATGACCCGCCAATGGAACACAGTAGACAGCCAATGAGATCTAGTAGGTCACCAACGACCCGTTAATATGCTGGAATTAGATAGACTATACCTGACCACTAATGAAGCCCACTAAGCTTCTAATGAACGCCAATGACCCATCCATTGGCCGCAAATGAACTGTCCGGTTCGCGATTCAAGAATAGGTTACATGGATTGATCAAGCTCACTCTGACGGTGCACCAAGATCGAAGGGTCTTCAGGCTCCTCGTCCATGACGCTTACCTATTCAAGCCTACCGAGCTATTCGTCATTTCCTTCAACATCCGTTCACAACTATAATAATAATAATAATAATAGGTACAATATTGCCGCGATTAATTGCCTTACACGGTCCCGTGGAACACAAAAGAAATAAGTTTCGTTTGTTTACAAATTAAATGAGAAGACTGAAAACTGACAGCGCTACTTTTCCTGGCGTCTCTTTTTTTCTTGTCATTTCTTCGTTTCGTTCTGGTTTTTTCTTTTCTTTAACTTATTGGCTTAGTAATTTCCATGATCAGTAAACGATCAGGAAAGCTCTACCGAACCCCAAACTTTCGTGGCAACTTTCTCAATCGTCCCAGGATGGAAAAGCTTCTTGCTTGACGAAGAGCACTCCGCCACTTTGCGATTGCGTCGCATCACTGGTCGCGTAACTCGGAGAACCACCAAAATTCGTGCTACCGAATACCGGCTGACCAAACGCGTCCAATTGCTGGCCCTCGTAGATATTACGATCCGGTGACGAGTATTCGTGAGGTTTCGAGGTCGTCGAGTGCTCGGTTATTTTGAGCTCTATATTGCCAGCGTTACCCTCAACGTCCATTCCTTCGGGATTGTTCTCCTCCAGGCTGCTATGTTTTATGCCGTAATAGAAGTACATTGCGAAGCCTGAAAGCAAAAACGGACTCGTTCAAACATCGATTCTTCAATGGGGTATCTTTATGTTCGTAGTGTTTATTCTATCGTCGTTTAGTCGAGTTTTAATCACCTAGAACCATCCACACTGTAAATCTGACCAGAGTTAGGATACTCAGTTTGAAGATCAGATAGATGTTTACGGTTACCGCGATCGTCGGCACGAAGGGCAGTCCAGGTGTCATGAACATCAACGTATTCCTGAACGAAAGAAAATCATGGTGAATTCTTTTTTTTGGGTAGCAGCGAACTCCTCTGCTTTGGGTTTTGGTGGTTAGGATCTTATTTGGAAATTCTTCTACGTGGACGACTCTTGCTAATTGTCTTTTGAAACAAACTGACGAGCTGCTGGATTCGAGAAATTAAGCAATGTGCTGCCTATTCTGTAATAGTGTTTTGTAAATAGTAGTCGTGGTCCATATTTGTGTACGGATCTTCGGGAGAAACGAAAAAACGGGTTTTTCGATTTCGAAGCTCGATAAAATTGTGAATAGCTTTTCTAATGTTTTGTTTTTATTTTTGGAAATAATCGTTTTACAGTACAAAAAGTTTTTCAGATTTTTTAAATCAATGTAGCGCATTCATAGACGAACGGGTTTTGTAATATTGTAAATGTTTCTGGTGGCTACGAAATCCTAGATCTCCGATGATCCGTTTTTATTTCAATGCGTTTCAAGGACAACAGATCACGCGTTGCTACTCTTGGCGAGAGCCGGAAGTTGGCAAGCGCAACAAAATTGCACGTTTGGAAAATCTCAAACGCAACCATTTACCTGTTTTGTGGTTTTCTGCTAATCGCCAGAAGAACACCAATGATTCCGAATAGGCAAATGTAGAGCAATATCATCGTGAAAGTTCCCATGTTGCCTGGATGGGCAAGTAAGAATCTTTGATCATTGGTCTCTTTAATGAGAATCCCCTTGTAAGGAGGAATCAACTCACCCATTGCGCAAACGATGATCAAGTCAAATATGAAAATAAGAAGATACAGAACGCCAACCATTTTCATGACGTAACGTCCCGATGCCTCGGTGGCGGGTCCCCTGTCTACCCAGGGAAATATCGCAGGGCACAGATACTGAGCGGCCTGAAAATCGGGAAACATTTCTAAACGAAAACTTGGTCGTTTCGATGGAAGTGCTGATTAAACGACTGGTCATTCTTGCCAGAATTATTGAAACCAGAAATTCAACTGGCCAACAGAACTGCCGAAGCTTTTTTCTCACCTGTAAGCGTCGCTGGAGATAATTCAATGGTGGACCAATAATGGGGGTTGCTCCCGGATACTGATGGGTACTTCCGCAACTCGATGCAGCAGCTGCCGCGTGCACGCTACCGTAAAACTTATTCTCAGTCCTATCACTAACCAAATACTGATCGTCCTTGCCCAGACCGATATCGTCTTCTTCGCCACCATAAGTGTCGTCGGATTCGGGAGACGAGCTATTGGCTCTTCTGACACGTCGCACCATCACCCTTTGCCCATTGTTGCCCGTAGTCACTTCCGACTGGGCTGCTTGCACGGAATTCAATGCGGTCGTCAATTGATCCGGTCTGAGCTCTTTGCCATAATTCACTTGGCCATTGCCTTGCGTTTCCTTGGTTGGTGTTCGACAGGGGGTCCGCAAGCTCTGAGGTAACAATTCCACGAGGTTCGTCGAGTGCGGCTGATAGCGAAGTATAAGTACGCAAGTCGACACCAACGTGTACGCCAGGAGGGTACCTACGTCCGTAGAGATTCGATTGAGGCGACCAGGCTTAGATTTCCACTACAATAGGTTTTTGATTCTATAGCAGATAAGATTAAACGACTTCCCCACCTATCGACATCATTTCTACGAGAACTTCCAGCTGAATGACGAGAGCAGCTATGGCAGCGGCTAGACCGGAGGTCAAGGTCGCCAAGGCTGGAGTTCCGGTCACGGGCCACACTTGGCTGAGAGTTCTACAAAGCCATTCGACGAGTGAGAAAGTTAGAGTTGATCAATCGGATCGCAAATTTGCCTTACCGGAATATGAGGCCGTCCTGAGCCATAGCGTAGACTATTCTAGGCATAGGGAACATACTGCCGAACATCGACACCGTCAATCCAGCGAGTGCTCCAACCGCCACGATGTACTTGCACTTGTAGGCTTTAACATAGCCAAACATCTCTACGAGGGCGGATTCCTGGTCGATCTCGTTGTAAGGTACTGCGATTAATGCGAGATAAAAAAAACTCCGGTAATTTGGTCAATCCTATAGTATCCGGTGTATTATTACTGGGACACGAATCATCCGATCAATTCGTTCCATCCTAGAAGATAGAACAAAGCCATGCAACTCACCGATCAAAGTCAACATCATGCTACTCGTTACGTAGGCTATCAGGATGATGGCCAATGATGTAACTATCGCTAGAGGGATGCTTCTTTTGGGATTTGTCGCCTCCTCCCCCGTCGTGGCTATTATGTCGAATCCAATAAACGCGTAAAAACACGTCGCTGCTCCGGTAAATACCTGGAATCACCAAATTACCTTTTATCAAAAACCATTTTCAAAGAAATCGGATATTCGTGGTAACAGAATTGACAATCCGTCGAGCAAAAATCGATCTAGAAGAGGCTCGTACGCAAGCTCGGTACGGCGCTCCAGTCCACCTTGCGAAAAGAAGGAGTTCGATGTATATATCGTTGATGCGGAAAAAAATTGACTCACAAATGATCGGAGACTATCTATACCCAGGAATCCACTTTAAAGCTATTGTCGCTCGCTAGCTATTGTCCTTGCTGTTTGCAGAGAATCTCTTTGGCATTGCACCAAACTCTTGCTCTTAATCCTCGGAGACTCGAGTCGATAAAAGCGAGTAAGTAAGAAATATTACGGAGTTCGTTAATTGATACGTTCCGTGATTGGTTTCTTTCGGCCAAGAATTATACCGCGGTGGTCCAATATAGACTACAAATTATCGTAGATGGCAGGAATCTTTCGAATATGGAAATCATTTTTTCCGTAGGAGTTTCTCGCGACGTTGAAGGTCAATTTTGTTTTTCGATACGAAATAATGTGTTTTTTTCTGCCGTCCAATGAAAATACAATAGGCAAATAAAATCATGGATATAATAGTTTCGTGGATGTTCGTTCACCCATCGAGGTATTGGCTAACCTAGAATCGCGAGATGTAAAAAGCGTATCGTTTTCTTTTTCCACCAGACGCATTTTTTTCTCCGAGTCGTGAATAACATAAAATTTTACGCAACGTGAGCGACGGTTTTGTGGTCTCGTCGACATCTTTGAAGTGGATCTTTTTTGCTGTTACTATGTTTTTGCTTGATTCTCTATCGCCGTTTCTACACCGACCAACGCGTTGTATCCTCTTCGCGATGGAGCTCGTGTTTTTTTCTTTCTTCCATGAGACTTCACCCATTGCATGAAACACGTTATGAAAATATGTTGAAGCTGAGAGGCGTTCACCACCTGGCTGTACATTTTTCTTTTCTCTCGTTTGATGTATGGTACTTCTCGCGGGCTGAGCTCTTGGAAGATCGCTGAAGCAGACTACCAGCCGAACAATGAAAATAAATTTACAGCTCTATGCCCAATATGATGGAGCAGAGAGAGAGAGAGAGAGAGAGAGAGACGCGGAGTTAAAAACTAATTGAAATGATCGAAGGAATTAAGGAAAAGGTTACTATGGAAATGAAAAGAAAGTCTTTTATCGCTTGAAGCTATTTTAATTGAAGAGGAAAACTCAATATATGATCTAGCAATCATAGATTGAAGGTAATCTTATGTCCATGACTTTTGATTCTGTTATTTCTTTATTGATGCTGTACGTAAAAAACAAACCCCATTCCTTTTAAATAATTAATTTTTTATGAAATGCCATTTTTTTATGAATTTCCAGTGCACAGAAAAGTTTCCTTCTTTTTCCCACGTAAAATTTCCCCATTCCTTTTAAATAATTAATTTTTGATGAATTTTTCAATCGAAACGCATAAACACTCTCGTTTACGCTTTCAAAGCAATACTTGTATCTGTCAGTTTACACGTGTTCGTGCGTACGTGCTTCATCTTGAAAAAAGTGTTGATGATGCAAATATGAATGGAGTGTACTCGTGCTTTTTATCAGTCGCTGAATCTTCTCGCCATTCACTTCAAGGATACGTATCAGTTTTCCTACTCAATTATAGATCGTCAGATGAATCAAAGCATTCCCTGACGTATTCATACGAAGCGGATATGATTTTCTTGATTCTCGTGAAAACTTTCAAAGCGACAATTAAGCTCGTTTGTACCTTGCTATCGTTACCTCGAACTCGAGATCTCGTGAATAGCTGTGAAAGGTTTCACTCCCTTTCGTCAGGATGGGCGTATATGGGGATCTCAAAATGAACGCTGTGAATGGTTCTCGTATCGCTACAGATTTTGGCTCGAATTTTGACACGTCATTCCTTCAATCTGAGTCCTTTCCCTATCTGCCATTTATTTTTACTGTACTTTGATACATTTTATAGGACTTAACGATAGCTACCGTAAGGTGCAGTAGGGAAAAATGTCAAAAAAAATATCCTAGAACAGTTTTCAGAATTTTCTCAGTCTAATTTTGCACTTTCGGCAAAAACTCGGGCATATTCGTAATCAGCGGAAAATTTCCGATCAAATACACCCTTTTAATACTTAAAAAA
>JAPYZI010001050.1:0-38388 GCA_030523105.1 Ophioninae sp. A BG-2022a | reverse complement strand
GTTGGCAAACCGGAAGTCGCAAACCGGAAGTCGATGACTTTTCATAAGCAGCATTCTGACATCAACTTCCGGTTTGACCCAAACCGGAAGTTGGCAAACAGTGTTTCACTAATAAGCAACTCGCCCTATACAAAAAAAAATTACTTCGAAATAAAAAAGGCCCGGTCCCAAGATTCGTTCCCGGGCCCTCACGATCCGTAGCTATGTACGCTACCAACGGGACCACTACATCACTTGTAATAAAATTGCACTACTATATACTTATGGTCGGCGGTCGGATGGATGGATTGACTTACTTTTCGGGATAATACTTTATCGATCGATGAAAGTACGATAATTAATATTATAATAATATGAATATAAGCATTCACCGTTGACGCAGTGTTTCACGATCAAATAATTCGCGCTATACAAAAAAAAATGAAAAATAAAAAAAATGCCGAACCCGGGAAGCGATCCCAAGCTCTCACGACTCACAGACGTGAACGCTACCAACAGGACCACAGTATCATTGTAGTAATGGGTGCAATACTCCATACTTATGTTCCGCGGCCGGATGAATGATTGGCTCACTTTTGGGGATAATGCTTATCGCTAAATAAAAGTACGATAATTAATATTATAATAATACGAATATAAGCATTCACCGTTGACGCAGTGTTTCACGATCAAATAATTCGCGCTATACAAAAAAAAATGAAAAATAAAAAAAATTCCGAATCCGGGAAGCGAACCCACGCTCTCACGAACCATAGACGCGAACGCTACCAACGGGACCACAGTATCGCTGTAGTAATAGGTGCAATACTCCATACTTATGTTGCGCGGCCGGATGGATGATTGGCTCACTTTTCGGGATAATTCTTTATTGCTTCATGAAAGTACGCTAATTAATATTATAATAATACGAATATAAGCATTCACCATTGACGCAGTGTTTCACGAATAAATAATTCGCGCTATACAAAAAAAAATAAAAAATAAAAAAAATGCCGAACCCGGGAAGCGATCCCGCGCTCTCACGAACCATAGACGTGAACGCTATCAACGGGACCACAGTATCATTGTAGTACTAAGTGCAATATTCGGTACTTATGTTTCGCGGCCGGATGGATGATTCGCTTACTTTTGGGGATAATGCTTATCGCTAGATGAAAGTACGATAATTAATGTTATAATAATACGAATATAAGCACTCACCGTTGATGCAGTGTTTCACGGACAAATAATTCACTCCATAGAAAAAAAAAATTAAAAATAACAAAGCACCGAACACGTTCCTCACGCGCTGTAGACATGAACGCTACCAACGGGACCAGCGTCACTTTTGGCGATAATTCTTATCTCTTATTGAAAGTACGATAATTAATAAAATACTAATACGAATATAAAAATATTTCCGCTTCCTTTTATGAATTACACCTTATTTTGCATCGGGTCGGGGGCGAGACCATTTCAAACAATTTTTTAAAACATAGAAAAGTTGTAATTTAGATTTATTATCATATTTTAATTACCGTACCGACTAATAAAATAAGCGGTCAGAGTGCCCGATACATTTTTCGACACTAACCCGTAACCATAAAAAATAATTATGATAATTAACAAAAATATCTACTCAAATAAGAATAAATAGTAATAATGATGAAAAAGAAAAAAGTACCGAGCGCGGGAATCGATCCCGTACCTCTTCGAACCGAAGCCAGGGACGCTGCGAACAAGACCATCCGACCATTTGTAATACGTGTGTATTTTGTGGCACATGGTATTCGCGGTTGGATAAATGATTGACTTGTTTTTCCCGTCTCGTAAGTTCGCATTTTATTTTCGCAGTTTTTAGCGCAAACAAGTGCTAAATAGTACTATGCCTATGCCTACATCATACATTTTTTGCTACCTCTCTGTAAACGCTTACGGAATCGAGTTGCTACTTGATTTTGAATGAATTTTCCAATTCCCTGATTAGGCACCAAAGTAACTACGTTTTTTTTCTTTTTTCATGGGGTAAGGTCTTGGAATCGATATTAACACATTGCACATTTACGATTATGATCATTTTTAATTACACATTAATAATTACTTTCGTACAAAGCGAAGGTACACGGATTTTTTCTCCTCTTCCAACCATTCTCGATTTCTCGTCTTCCGCGATGCACACGTCATTCGATATACAGTTCATTTTTATTATTTTTTTTTTTTATATCAGGACAGACTCGGATAATTGGCCCGGAAATGACGGGCATAATTTTTCGTTTATTCGTTCCAACGTATCGCGGTTTTGGTTATTCTCTTGATCTTTTTCACGAATCGAGATTTGAAAAGTGAATGAAATTTGAAAATGGTACTGGAACGAAAAATACGACGTTAATACAACATAGTTCATCGATTCTACAGTCCAAGTATCTCGAGAGTGTCAAGACGAGGAATCGTACAAAACGTCAGACAAAATATGGGCGACAAAATAAATATAAATATTATTTGGCGACATCGGAGAACGAAATCATAACGACAAAAACGCATACTTACGACGGTAAGATAAACTTTTCAGACACTATTCGCCGCGCTATTTGCGGAGCTCTTCGGTACTCCAGAATATTCGTCATTGACATTTTATTTTCGTATAGCATGGAATTTCGCGTTTCCGATTCACTTTGCTTCATCAGGCTGCTCAACAATAAATAATAAGACCGTATGAAAAGAAAAAATTAATGTACGAGGGATTTATTAAAACCACTCGTATCTGTGGCAACGAAGATTCTTCATACGATCCTGTGCGTCAGGTAGTTACAGTTCTTTCGACTATTATGATCCTGAAGTTGGCACTGTTGGCGCCCAACATTTTTGTTGGATGACGTTTCTCTGTGTAGAGGTCACCGGAATACTCTCAATGGAAATGTATGATCAGAAAAATCGTTTTGCATGATAAATATGAAGAAATTAAAAATAATTGTGTCCCAACGGTGCCAACTTCAGCGCCATCTATTCGTTATTTGCATTTTTTTCGCTATTCCCGCGCTTCAACTCATATCTAGATCTCGACTAATGAAAGCTAGGCGCGTTTACACTTGTGCATTTGTCCGCTAGTTTCGCTCTCCCTTTCTCGGTAACCTCACTTTTTTGTTTTCATCAACGCGCGTAACTCTCGGTTGCCAATTTTGTCTTATCGCTCATGACGGTTGTGGTCGTTTTGGATCTCGGACAATCGAGAAGACCAACGCGGGCGCGACGTTTATCTACTACTTTTTGTTAAAATTCTTTTTATATAACGTAGTCTTTGGTAAAAATCGAGGATCGCAGCCTCGGCAGGGTTTTCGAGCGCTAGACATAAAAAAAAAGACATCAACCGAACACAACCACACAGGAAATCGTCACCAACATTTACATTGTTTTTTTTTCATTATGGTGAGCCAGAAAGTAAAGAACGAAATTCGGAACAATTACTTTCCTCGACAGTCGGGTTCGGTAATTTTTTGCAAAATTCCACCATGTTTTCGTAACTGGACACATGTGGTTTATTTCTCGGTGAAAATAACAGTTTTTAATTTTTGTGTGTTTTTTTTTTACTTCTGATCCATTTTCGTTACGCAACGGCGCTCAAACGTTTCATAGACATTGCACATTGTGTCGGCCGACCTCGCATAATTCTATACAATCATGTTTACATCTAATCGATTTTCTATCACTTAATTTTACATTAAATATGATATATATATATATATATATA
Source organism: Ophioninae sp. A BG-2022a (assembly GCA_030523105.1). Taxonomy (NCBI): domain Eukaryota; kingdom Metazoa; phylum Arthropoda; class Insecta; order Hymenoptera; family Ichneumonidae; species Ophioninae sp. A BG-2022a. The sequence goes on along the minus strand of JAPYZI010001050.1, from coordinate 34,664 downwards.
TATATATATATATATATATATATATAAATGGTGGTTGAAGGCGATTTTCACTTCGTACTCGTTTTTCCTAGTGAAGACTAGTTTTTACCGGACGCCTTCATTGTAACTAGTTTTGAGTAGGAATAATTAGATGTAACGAAATGAATCAGTTCAAACTTTTTTTCGGGGATGATTTAAGTCGTAAACGTAAACCCAAACGATTGATAAGAATCATTCTCACGTGTAGATGATGCATGATTGGTTTTGTTTGGGCTCTATTCGGCTTTCACCTCGTTCGGAGAAAGTTTCAACTGATTCGTTTCGTGAAAACTAGCTTTTCCTATGTAAGGCGGGAATCAACTGATATTCAAATTTGTTTATCGATCAGTATGTGCTTTTAGCAAGAAAAGAACTAGTTGTAATGATGACAATCAGCGAAAACTAGTATTACTAAGAAAAACGCGTTTAAGCCGAAAATGAGTTCCAGCTGTAACATGTATATATATATAATGTCTATATATTCTAGTTTTTTCCACGCACAAGCACCGTAAGTTCACGAGACTAATCGATATGAATACATAATTGAAAAACCAAAGACATAAAAGTAAAGAACAAAATCATTTTTACACGGACGGGCGGCTCTTGAAAAAAATTCGCTCCCGGATATTGTGCCTTCGACATTAAGGATATGAGTTCACGTCTGTTGCTCGTTTCGAAAGTTAGAAACGATAATACGAGAGCACAATAGATACGCACGCATGCACACATGAAAGGGGCATCGAACCTTATACCTTGCGCACTAACGCAAATTGCGAGAATATAAATATGAAATTATTTTGGTTGATACTAAAAATGCTGTGAAGTCATTTGAGTCGCTGCATTATACCATATTGCATTTCATGGTTGCTAAGTGATCTTGGGAATGGCATCTTGATATCAGAAATTAATTAAATTGATTCGTAATGTCGTTCGAGAAATTACTGGAATTATTTAATAAAATTGAATAAATATATTGGATAAAAATAAATAAATAAATAAAACAAGGATGAGATCGAAATCTCGTTGATAAAAACTGACTGGAATTCCACAAAAACTTCAGTTTCGTGATGTTGGAATTCAATAGAAATTCTTTTTTATTCTGTCACATCATAATTATCACTGCCTAATAAGTATCTAGGAAAAACAGCTGGAGCTCAAATGCGCTGAACAAATATTATAGAAATTCTGAAAAAAATAACCTACTCCATCGATGCGAACTTCAATTCCACTTTTGCCCCTACAATTTTTACGATGTCAAGTACGTTATGCCAAAAAATTAAATTTCCGCAAAACACAATTTCTCGTTAGTGAACGGATCACAATTTTTTAAAATAAAATCTCGCGAGTTCGAATACCCCATAAAAAATATTCTATGTACATTTTTTCTTTGAAAAAGAAATGTTAAAAAAATCGATGCTTGGTATACGTTGGTCTTACAACTACGAAAGGTACAACACGCCCAAGACACTTCCTGCACGAAACGCACTCTCTTCTTTTTCGACGTACAATTATTCGCGACACTTTCAAGATTCTGTCCATTTCTTTCAGCTTTTTTTTGTTTCGAACGTTCGTCGGACACGTACTTCCTTCACCTCAAACCGCACAGTTATCATAATTTTTTTTTCTTTTCTCTAAATCGCTAGACACAAACACATGTTATCAGTTATATCAACGTTTATAGGAATAACTTAACGAAGTATTATTAGATTTTTTTTTACCAACATTCAACGCTTTTCTCCTCCTCCCCCTGCTTTCGATTTATCAGTTAGACTATAAAGTAGCGATAAAAAATCACATCGAATAGGATAGCGCGATTCAGCAGCGACCAGGGCTCACTAAGTGCATCTGTATATATTTTTTTTTCCACCGATTCGTATCGAGTCGAAAATCCTTTATTCTCTCGTCTCACTGGGCGACACAAAGTTTTCAACAAAAATTCTCGTGCACAGAGTAAAAAAACGAGTGTGGCTGGAATTAAAAAAAAATGCACCGAAACTATTGGACAAACATTGACACCTAGCACATTTATCACTAACATTTTTTTCACTCACAAATTTAGTTAATGGAGCAGTTATGTTACAACAAATAAATAAATAAAAAAACAAGCTTTTTCCTCGTAAAAAACGTAATACCAAATGGTCAAAGTGCGTTTTTTGAACATATGCAAAAGGAACACTTGGTGGAGCCTACAACACGAGAAAAAGAAAAATTGGCAATGAAAATGAGTTAAAAAAAAATACACATTAAATGATAAAATTTTTTGCGAGCTTCAAGCACCGACAGGTAACACTAGAATTTCTACCGACGATCTAAGACACACGGGCGTTAGGGTGTACATGGAACACGATTTCTTTTTTGTGTACTTCGCACAAAATTAGGGGAAGCGATGAAAAACATTGTATTTATATACTAATTCATTCATATAAATGATATATTGTTTTTATAAATGAATATAGTTATATAAATATTGATATATATATATATTTCAAGGTGTTTCTGAAGTGGACACAATTTTTCTTTAATCGTAACGCAATCCCCAATTCCCCAATTAAGTACGAAGTATTGAGTTTTGCGTAGAATGAACGCTGCCTATCGTCTTTGATTCAAGGATGGCTTACCAAACGTGAAATAATGCCCTATTTAAATGCAAAAAAAATGATGAAATCTTCATTGATATTCTTGCAAGCGGCTACGGAGTTTGACTTGTAATATTAATATTTTTTATATTTCCTTTTTAAAGTAATATTTATATAAATACGTCCGTGAGTGGGCACGGATTACATATAGAATACACCAAAATTTTCATTGGCAATACTGTACAGTAAAATTAATAAAATCTGGAAGTATGCGTTAAAAAAGTATTGACTTCGGAAAATAGCGGACACCCTAACGTGTGTGAACGAACAAAGAAAAATTAACAACCCGGCTAACGAGTCTTGTACTATACGATTATTTCAACGATGGCATCTCGTCGTCTCTCCTATCGCGTAGCCATTTTCGTTCTCGAATTCTCGAATATTTTCGCACCGTCATAACCATTCGTACGAGAAAGTAAAAACAAATCCTCAATGCACTTCGTACACATTCTTCTGTTTTGTGGTGTTTTCTCCTCACCTCGATCTCTCCCTCTCTCGTTTTCCGTTTTAATAGACTTGCTTCGAGTCGATGTGATCAGGACGGCAATCGGTCGGATAATTTCTTTTTTCTTTCTTTTTTTTTTCTTACGAATCACCGGTTGAACATTTCAAAAAAGAAAATCTCGCTAATTCCCGAGATAATTTCCCGAACGGCTATTATAGTTATTCACGTGACGATCGATACTCCGAGACGACGCGACGACCACACGCAACATCTAACCCAAACACACTTTGACTAACGCAAAAACAAAGTGAACGATTTTCCATTCCCTCAAGCTCGAGACTTTTGATACTCGCGGCTCCGATTTGCAATCTGTGTCGAGAAACAAAAATTCTAGACACGCAAGCCGCTCATGGAAGGCTCTCAAATTATCCTGACTTTCCGAAGATAGGAAAACAATATCGGAGTAATCAACCAATCGATAAGAAAAAAATAAAATATCATGTGTATCTAAAATTCAAATGCAGAAAAATGTGACGAATAGTCCATGAAGGGTCGAGATAAATGCTCAAGAGAGAATAAAAAATCGTCACTTTTCGATCACGATTATTAAAAAAAAACTCGCTCAGCGAATTTCAAACGAAAACAAACAAAAAAACAGGAAAAAATAGCAAAGTCGACGACCTCGATGATGCCATTTTTCCTCGTTCGAAAGTCCCCACTTTCCACAATCACAATCACGATTCTAAACCCGAACAAAAACACAGCACATTGTCAACGAGAAAAAAAAGGAGAACGAAGCAAAATGGGTGTTCTCGTTTTTTGCAATTTTTTCTCGATCGAAAATCGTTCCTCTCAAATCACGATTAATATTCGAAACAATTCGCTCAGCGAATTTTCAAAAGAAAGAGAACGAAGCAATCGATGCTCTCATTTTTGCAATCTTTTTTTTGCTTCTCTCCTTTGGTCACGCGATACAACGACGAAGACCACGAGCTTAAGTCTATGAGAAAGTATCCTACCTAATACGCGATTTTACATTTTTGGTTGCGCATCGATTTTTCTCTCGACGCGAGTGTGGTTACATCCTTTCTTTTTTTTTTACTCTCGCGTTTATTCCTAGATAAATCATCTTTTCTTTCTTTCTCTTTTCCTTATAATTAACGCATTTGTAACTTTTGTCAGCTAAACGTGTAGGCCGGACTAACCGTTTCTCCTCCCGATTCCACGATCGTCGGACAAAATGAGCTTGCACGCTTGTCTGCGCTTTTCGTATAATTTCGCCATCGGATCGTCGCCAGCGACTACTGGACCATTGCGATATTTCTGTACTCGTGTCGACGTTACGTTTTTCTTTTATTTTTTTTTAATTACTTGTTTTTTTTCGTATCGGTTGCGACCAAACGAACGAAACACCCAGTGACGTGGCGAAATTACGAGTACGAATTCAATAGAGTGAGAGGGGAAGACTGCTTTTTTTTTAAACTATACGTCTATAAATCCATTGATAACATTGTTTTTCTTACTTCGTTTTAATCGAGAGGCGAGCGATTCTCAAAAAATCTTCGGATTGTTTTTTTTTCTTCTTACCGATCGAGTATTACCAATTTCACTAAATATTACTGAAAAAAGAACAGAAGTTTCTGGAAATGTCTTTTCCCACTTTTTAGTTTCTCGAGTGCACGTACTTCATTTTTTAGGTACTGTATTTGTTTTTAAACGGGACAATGTGGTATAAAATTTAACGAATCATTAAAATATTAATAATGTCGCTACATTTTGCAAAAAAGCTAAAATGTCCGAAACTGTTACGCTTTTTCTATACTCGAGTGAATTTGTTCAATTTTTCAGGTTTCATCCATCGACGGAACGACGTCTCATAAAAAAAAAGAGTAATTCAGAAAATAAACAAATCTTAAAATTAGAAAACGTTATAAAATAAAATCGTTCAAGAATGTAAAAAAGGAGCCAAAAAATTGAATGAATTCGCAGCACTTTTAAAATTCATAAAACACACAATTCATAACAAAAACCGTTCCAATAATCGGCAGAAAAATCGGTAGTAAAAAAACAAAAACTGATAAACGCCGGAAATTGTTTTCCTCTACGATAAGAATCCTGGAATAAAAAACGACGAAGGTTGCGAGTAAAAAAAACCGGAACAATATTTGTTTTCCATTTAACGGAGGCTCGCCTCTTTAGGGTTAAAAAACCTCGCGGAAATAATACTCAAAATCGAACAGAGATTCGGGAAAATAGGAGTGCAATGTAGAATAATCTCAAACTCTCGAAGACTCGTGCGAATAGGGAGAGACATCTAACTATAAAAAATCGTTTCCGAAAATAAAAGAAAAAACCACCATTCTTTCGCTCACGTGTTTGTAAGTATTCGCGTGTATGTCTATATGTTTGTGTTTGTGTGTGCGCGTAGATAGTCGAGTATCGCGAGTCGCGAGCCGAGAGCTCGGAAGCTCGTAACTCGCGTGAACCCGGTTGTTTTGCGCAAATGTCGACGATCGACGTCGATAGCTAAAAATTCTTATCTTATTCATTATATATTTTATATGTATATGTATATATATATATATATATATATATATGTATGTATATATATTATATCTATTCATATATATGTTACAGTGATTACCAGTTTCAGTTTAAACGCGTTTCATTTAGTTCGTTTAGACACATTACTTCTGACTGAGGGCCTTCCTTCCTGGTTTTTCCTAGGCGAAACTAAAATGTATGAAAAAAGAAAAAAACAAATCTAGTTCCAACGAACCGAATTATTAGAGTCTTTCTGAATGACCCTGTATGTACATATTTTTTTAGTGTTTCAAAACGAAATTAGGAGCTATGCGTTATAATTTAAAAAAATTTGTTCATATGAGGGTCATCTTAATATATACACCATATATGTATATGTAGCTAGTTTATATAATATACCAACTTTTCGTCTTAACGATTTCGCTCGTGTGAATCTTGAAATTTATGTTGAAATACTTTCCAACTTTTTAAGTGATAATTGTTGTTTGAATACTGAAATACGTCATCATTAGTTTTCTACCAGAACGGTAAATGGGAAGTGTTCATCGATTTAACTTTTAAAAACTTTGAATTTTCATTAAGATTTGTATCCTCTATTTTGGCCAATTGCGAGAAGAATTTCGTAAATCGTCTCTCGTTTGGTGCTTACGTTACAAAAGAAACCTACTGTTTAAATATCACGTAATGAGCTTCAGAGGCCTCAGCTCGGCGTTGATGAGTCAGTAAGTCAGTCAGGATATGTTTTTTCGCACTAAGGTTTCCCGAATATGAATACAACATATCTCTTTTCAGTTATAACGCACGCTCCCTAATTTTCATTGAAGTGCCGAGGGGCTTACTCGAACACAGATATTTTAATAAACGCGCAATAACCGGTTAAGTGAATGAAAAAAAAACAATGAAACTCACATTTACTTTTTTCAAAACCGTCACGTCGACTGGACTGATTAGGTTTACTTTTTTGGATATTTTCTTTTTAAAGTCGTCTTTGTGCGAACATATTTCGATCTAATTCGGCACAGTGCCAAAACCCCATAGAATCGAACGAATATATGCAATCGATTTTTACCAATTTCGTTAGAACAACAATTCCAGTGTGGAGGAGCAATTTTTTGCTTCTTCAACACTCGAAATATTCGTCGATAAATTCAACGTCCGGGTAGGAAAAAAAATTGTTTCGCAGCGAAGGCCCTCGGCAAAAATCACTCTCCATCCATGAAAAACGCTTTCAACCTGAAAACCGTTTCCAACTAAACATATTCTTCAAATTTATTTCTAGATATAAACTCTTTCTCATTTCAACCCCGATCAATAATGCTGGATTATAAATGTCTCTACGTTCCCAACGTTTATAAAACGCGAACGAGAAAGAAGTCATGTCTGCGACCGTTCTTAACGTCGGCATTACGTTTAGACGCGAGTCGGTAGATCAAACGATGTTTTACCGTTTACTTGCTAGCAAAAATAACAATAATAATAATAATCATATTAATAATAATAAATACATAATACTATTGCACAACACTAATACGGACTTCGAGAGTACTGTGTGTACTCCGATCGTAACGATACTTAATCCTAACACTGGTACGCTACGTTCGCTATCACTTCAGTGGCCAACGACATTTCACGGAAGATACTTCCGATGACTTCGAAAAAAAGAAAAAAACGAATTACAAAATGGAAAGACGAAAAAAGAAAGAAGAAAAATATAAATCGCAGTATAAAAAGAAAACCGACGTAGCCTTGAACCCTATCGCCTTGTACTTTAGATCTTACGAGCGGTTTGATCGAGATCGAAGCGATCGCGAAAAAATCGATCTCTCTCGCTCTAGTGGTTCTCGCTGATCTCCGATCCGGGCAGATCCTCGAGAAAGACGCTAATATTTGGCGAGAGCGAGACACGAGTTTTTACACTTTAAGATTTCGCCGTTAATAATTAATCCACATCCCTAAATACTTGCTATGCACGTATGCGTATGTGTGTGTGCGCGTGTGTATAGACATTTACACATATCCATATACACACCCACCCATATATATATATATATATATATATATATATATATATATATATATATATTCACGACGATTAAGTACGAACAATCACCCCATGGCACAGAGTACTCGCGCACGCGCGCTCGTCCACCTTCCTGCTTTTTTTTCGCCTTGCGTCTTGTTTTCTGGTTTTTTCTTCACGATGTGTTTTTTGTCGCACGCGTCACAAGCCAAGATACCTAACTAGATACAACACCGTACGTGCTAATTGTTAGCGCGACTGAAGTTCCTTGGAAACTTTCGAACGCGGCCGGAAATTCGTCCACTTAAACTTGAGAGGAATATTTTCTCGGGCTAACGTGCCTCTTTTCCATCTGCTGCTACTTTAGGCGTATGATAATATACTTTGTGGATGTGTATGTGCTTGTGTGTTTTGGATAATTCAAGTCGGACAGCGGCCCTTCCTTGGTCCAGTCAAATGTGCCAAAATCCAAATGTTTTTTTGGGAAGAAATGTGTTTTTTTTAAAATGAATATAGATAGTGAGATACTGAAAGTATGCTTGGCCAAATATTATTCTTCGAACATTTTCAAGCTTCAGAAATAGCGCCTGAATGTATAAAAATCGATATATCTGAATTACTGATGAATTACTGAATGATGACGGTACCAGACCCTTAAAAAAATTCTCCCTAAATATAGACGAACTCATTTTGATTCAATAAAAATTAATGGAAACATCAACGCGAACAGTAATTGTTATACGAACAGTGTACGGATCTTTTTAGCAAAAAAAGTTGGATATTTTGAAAAACGATTGAAAATGGTGTAACAGTCACTGCAACGGCTCCATACATATTTTATCATTCTTAGAACTTTTGTATGTAACGTTTCGTGATGGGTTTTTATCGAGATATAACGATTTTTTAACATTCAACTTTCATTCCTCAGGAAGGGGTGAGAAACAATATTTCACTTGAGTTATTTTCATTATCCGATTATCCAGGTCCAGTAAAAAATTGTTACTCTCGACAACAATAAAAAAAAAACGTTCTCGCTTTTGGCACATTATACCGGACTATCCTAGCAATCATATTGGCCTCTTCCTTCGTGACTTTTGACTTTGCGAAATGCGACGCTGCAAATATATATATATATATATATATATATATTTTAGAAAAAAGGGAAAAATAAAAAATGCATTTGGAATTGTGACAAGGACTAGAGAGACTCGGGGTGGAGGGAGGAGGGATTCGACGGTCAATGAGAAAATCTCTTTCGCGTCGTGGGGCCCCGGTTACCGATTACCACGAGGTGCGATCGTGAAGTCTCATCTTTATAGTGTGACTTCGCGTCGATTCGTGAGATCGGTCCGCGGCGTCACAAATCCTCGTAAAACGCACCCGGACAATGCGATAAATAGAATAAAGAGAAAATAATTTTAAAAAAATAAAAGAAAAGAAAATACTGTCTCGTAGTGTGGACAACTCGATTTTCCGTTTCGAAAACGGTTGAATGAGAATATAAATTGTAAATCGCTCCCGTCGATTATTCGAGTGAAAATCAGATTTTCACTCGGGTCACGAGATCTTCGGGCAATTTATCGATGACTCGGGCGGGACGCATTCGAACGCAAAACACAATGCACACTCGCGTCCAACGCACCTTCCAATTTCTTCCTGTGGCTCAATGTCCTTGCGCGTTTGTTTTCTCGTCCGAACGTCCGAGGAAATAAAACTGACGTCTGGTATGGGCGATCTACGACGTTGACCGATTAATGACTCGCAACCCTGGTCGCTTTGAAGTCATTGTTGACGAAGGAAAATCCCTCAAATTCCTCTTGATTTATTGCCTCGACGATTCTCGGCTCTAGGGGCGTCAGCACGGGATCCTCTTGCGTGAAATCGGCGTCAAAATTCGTCGTGTCCTTCTCGTTATTCTGTATAGTGGAGAAAGAATTTTAAAAAAACGCACGTTTTCTATCAATCGTTGTTGAATTGTATATATCACAGTGATATAAAATCGAGACATTAAATTGAAACAATCATCACTTAATACTTTAAGTAAATAAAAATAGCTCTTCATACCTTCTATTTGTGGTAGTTAAGAAACATGTATCGTGATAAAAATGCGTTCATTTAACTCATTGCAGCGGTAACTGTGCACAGTACTTTGGTTATGACTACGCATTATGATAACAGAAATTTTGATATGTCATACGACTCACAATACGTAACAAAAAGTGATGCTTCTATTTTCTTCTCGTGATAAAATTTGATTATATTGGCTTAATCCGCTACTGGACGAGATACTAACGATTCTTGGCCTGAACGGAGGTTTGAGTTTTCGAGCTTCGAGGGCTCGCCAGTCCATCATCTGGAAGAACGGGTGGACCTTGATGGCTTCCTCGCCGCCATTCTCGGTAACGCAGCCAAGGCGCCGGGCAGGATTTTTCGTCATGAAACCGCGGAGTATGGAGACCGCCTCGGGGACTAACCAAACCGGATAAACGACATCGTCGTGAAGGATCGACTCGAAAAGATCATCCTCGTTGTCCGCCTCGAACGGCGGTTGTCCCGCCATCATTTCGTACATCAGAACACCAAGGGCCCACCAATCAACGCCCGCACCGTACTCCAACTCTTGCAGTATTTCCGGTGCTATGTAGTCCGGAGTGCCGCAGAACGTCGACGTTGTTCTGCCGTCTGATATGCCCTCTTTGCACATACCGAAGTCAGCGAGCTTGCAATGACCCTCGCGATCCAGCAGTATGTTGTCCAGCTTGAGATCTCGGTAAATCACCCCGTGTTTGTGGAGAAATTGAAGCGCGAGCGTCACTTCCGCCGCGTAAAAACGCGCCCGAGCCTCGTCGAATTTTCGGGCTTTTTGGATTTGAAACATCAGATCACCTGCGAATAATAAGATGTTTTGAATGTTGGCGGCAAACATTCATCAGCATTTTTATTGGCTAAAGCTTTTTTGGTAAGCTTTTTCTAAAGTTCATTTTTTATCAATAGAATTGTTGCAACAATGCGGTAACATTTTTTCTTCGCAAATAACATTCTTATGCTCGTAATTTTCCTCATGTTCGAGTTTTCGGAAAATCATAAGCATCGACGTGTTTTATGAAGTGAGGAAGGGAAGTTACCTCCATTGACGTATTCCATAACGAAAAAGAGCCTCTCTTCCGTTTGGAAGCAACTGTGTATAGCTGTGAGAAATGGATGATTGGCTGCAAGCGCGAGAACTCGTTTTTCCGTCATCGTACAATCAACGTCGTCGTCCTGTATTATGACATCCTTCCTCAACACTTTGACCGCGTAGACTTCGTTCGGATGTCGCCTCCGCTCCGCGAGCATCACTTTCCCGAAGCTTCCCTTGCCAAGCACTTTGATAAAATTGAAATCCCTCAAGGTGACCCTCTCCTTTGGCTCCTCGTTGCTCGTTCTTCTCGCTATTTGTTCGTTCGTTTCTTGAGCACCGGCGCTCGACGAATTCGCATCTTTCGTCCACTGGCCCGTGTGCGATGACGACGTTTCCGATGACGGCGCTTCCTTCGAGGTTCCTGCCTGCTGGATGCTGCTAACCTTCTCGCCCAACGCACGGTAGTTTATGCGGGGTGGCTTCGTTTGCTGATCCGGCGAGAACTTTAACATACTCAGAATCTCGGCCATCGCTTTTGTATCGATGCCGCAATTGTTCGCCACGTTCTTCTGACATCGCTTGTGCACGTTAAGATTGCACACTGTCAAAGAATACGAAATTTGATTTTCATTAATATCAGACAGGGCTCGAATCTCGAGAAATTGACGGACAATCATATAGTATAATTAACCATACAATTCTAGGCTATAGGAAACTCGTTCTGGAGGCCTAACTTTTTTGGATAACCACTTTTTAAAAAAGATTTTTAAAACATATTTTCTTTTAAAAATGTGGCGACGAATTGTCAATCGAGTGTGCACAATATATAGAAAAAGACCATTTTCACGAAGCTATTAAATATAAAGACCGATTTAGAAAAATTATATCGTCGACGACTTTTAAATGTTTTCCATCGCTTATCCGGTAATTATGGAAGTAATCCACTAAATGAATTTCAAGATATCGTGGCAACTGTAAAACGTCGCGAAGAAAAGTTCGTTATCTGCCGGCGATTCCTGTTTCAACAGAATTAGGTCATTTTTTCGAACACCTGGATAGATGAAACCCCTTAATTCATAAATACTCCCGCATGATACATAATTACAGAATAAGTATGTGAAACGAAAACCATCAAAATTGGAAGTTAAGACAGAACGCTTTTTGTTCTAACTGCAGCGCATTGTTCTAATTTCCAATTTACCAAAGAGAATCGATCAAATTTGCATTTATTATTTCTGCAGGCATGTTTGCAATTGGTTATACAGTAACTGTAGTGGCCCATATTAATGAAAAAAATATTTGTACTTCGATTGCAAAAAATCGTGTATTACGTTAACGTAATTTGGGATTTGATAGATGAATATCTGAATTTATCGCAACTTTCGGCCAGGTCGATTTCGTTATCTCCACTTTATACTTTACACGAAGTTTTTTTTATCATTACCTTTGCACTGAAGTCCCTGCTTGATCAGTCCATACAAGAGAGAACCGCAGTGATCGCAGAACGTGAAAAGCTTGTAATTGTGGACCTCAAAAACGTGAGGCAAATTCACGTTGAACCTTTGTCCCGGTGTCCCCTCGCTCGTCTGCAACAATACGATTTTCCATTTGATTCCTATTCCTGGATCCAGGTCATGATGAATAAAGTGAGAATAGAAATAAGCCATGATGAAGTGCAATTAAATTTGCATTTGACCCTCTGTATGCCTATCTTACAACCATAATTCCAGTCCCGAATTAGGATTAGTCCGTAACGAACGAAAGGAACCAAAGGAAATATTAACGAGGCACACATATACCAGGATATACGAAGTACAGTGAGACCTAAATTTTCTACCACTTGGATGGAGACCGTTGGTGGACGGGTGGGTTCGGGACAAGAGTCGTGACAAAACTTTTTTTAAGGCCATGTAGAAGACTACGGCGTTACACGTGAACGTAAGAGAACTAAGAGAACGCCTATACCAACCACAGTGAGGGGAAAAATGGCAGGGAATGGAAGAAAATAATGATAGTAGATAGCGGTCTCACTGTAATGAAACATTAGGAATGTACGGATTTTTCGTCGTCTCGTGACGTACCTCATCCCGCATGCCGGGGCACCTTGTCACGACTAATTTGTGACACCTCTTGTGTACGACGCACGTGCATACTGTAACAGAAACACGAAGATTTTGCCTTTTTTTTTCTCGCCACCCCGCGGTACACGCGAACGCCCAATTTTAACGACAATTATTGAGGAAAATAGAATGAAAAAAAAAAAATCATGAAAAATGTAATTGCACAACAAAAGCTCGTAGACATGCGTTCGTTAGTTTAGCCTAAAATTGCATGGATATATAAATCAAATAAATCGAATTTAAAAACTGCGAATAAGCGTGTAATTAATTCGTTGGTGACGCAAGGGAGATGGTTTCGTCCGATTGCGCCTCAATCGGTATTTGGCCCGGGGGAAGAAAATTTTTTTTGGTTTTTTTTTCCATGCTTCAGTGTCCTGATAATCGATCTTTGTTTTCCCTGAGAAGCCTCTCTTGGCCGAATCATCGCGAATACCTCGCGACTCTAAGGACACGAGAAGGGTTATCCCAACGTTCATGCCAATGTGAATTAAGCGAATCATCCTCGCGAAAATATTTATATGTACTTTTTTATGTATATTCTTCGGGTGAGAATTACAGCGAGAAAATACAGTGTGGAGTTACGCAAGCAAGATCTAATTATATCGAAACAAATTTCAAATGGCCACAAAACCAATTTACGAAATAATTTTTACAAAAAGAAATTCATAATTTTTCATTTCACATTCGCCAAACTGATTTCAATAAATCTGCCTTTCATTGAGTATTCCACATGGAAAGCAAAAAACACCTTTTGTTACTTTTTTTCGTTACATAAAATTAACGAAATTTACAGTTTGGGTTTGTTGTTCGATAAGTGCTTAAGAAAAGTTGCAAAAAGTACAAGCGTTTCGTAATTGTTTTTCTACATTCTTTTTCTTCTGCATTCCGACGGTCCTTGCGCATTTTTTAAGGCTTCACCTTCCTCGGTCAAGGGTTCAACCACCTTCGCTCGCAGATATGTAAACAGGGGTGAAAAATCATAGACCAAAATCTGCTCCCCTGTCACGCAATACACACATTTGGGCGTACGTGTAAGGCACACAGAAACGCACACATATACGATAAATTCTGCAAGCGGGTATACATCAATTAAATAATCTGTTAATAACGTGACTTGTGTCTTTCTCACCTTGACACTGATAGCCCTGCTTTCCGAAGCCCCTGAAATACAACAGACAAAAACACGTCACATTGTATCCGTGAATTCCCATTTGAAAACACGTTACACGTATTCCCCTCTGCTGTGATTTAAAAAACAAAAAGAAATCAAAACAAAACCGATAAGGGAGAGTACGGATGATTGGAGGAAATGCGGAAACGCGAGCCGGCTGGCGAGTGATTTTTTGGTGATCTTCCGGTTTCAATGGACACCGACACTGCGACTGAAATTAGTATCGTTGAAGTGCAATGATTTTGTTTTCCAATGTTTGAACGTTAGTTACTAGTTGCGCAAATGCGGAATTTTTTTATAGAATATTTAATTATAAAGATATCTACAACCTAAAAGTATAAAAACTAATTCTAGATTAGAGTCGTAATGATAATAATGATAATAATAATAATAACAACATAATATATAAACATGCTTGGTCAAAAGGCTACACCCTGCAATTTTTCTGTTCGGTCAGAAAGAGCGAATATATCGGCGAAAAAAAGATCGTAAACCAATTTACCAAAGGGCGTTTTGAAAAGAAAGAACCCAGCTCCATATCGATCCTTTATTTTTATTATTGAGATTTTTTTGCAGACGATTTATCATTTCGAAGACGCCAATTTTTCCACGATTTTCGAGTTTACAAAATCGTGTGGTAGACTTTGAAAAATAGTAATCTCACCATTTACGTGACGTTTGGCCAGGATGATTATGGGGTAATATAATTATATCGCTATTATTTACGCTGTTTGGCAATTTGATTAACGTTTTTTTTCGCCGAGATATTCGATTTTTCGGCCAGACATAAAAGGTACAAGATGCTTTATACTTTTGCTCAAGGGTAACTATAGGGCAATACAATTATATATTATTATCCAAATTATAATCCTTAAAAGTTGTATGATTGTAATTCCTTTTATATAATAATAATAATAATAATAAGCTTAATTGTTGTTGCTTCGAAATAAGAAAATGCAGATGTAATAGAACAAAATTTCGTTGCACTCTAACGATGGAAGGTTGAACAATGTCCTCCGGGAGATCTTTGGAAAAATTAAGAAATCGGAATTGTTGAGAAAAAATCATTTACAAAGAAATTAGCAGTGAGAGTGTAGCGTGTGATATCGCAAGTGACCAAACTCCCAATAATATTTGCAAGCTCAGGATCGTACATCACATTTTTTGAAGGATTCGCAGATTCATAGTTTTTGCAATAGCCTTCGACGTTTATACCGTAACTGCGGGGAATCTTATCTACTGAGATCAGGATTTTATTTTAGGAACCCTCGAGTCTGATGTCGGTTTCATTGATCGTTGTGTCACTATAGGGATTGCATACCTCCAGCGAAAAAATCAAAACGACTTTTTGATCGCTACATATTGCTATCAGAATTTAGGACGAATTTAGTGTCGAAATAAGATTTTTTTTCGATATTCTCTGTACGATATATCGTACCTTTTTTTGAATGTTGCATTATGTATTTAAAGTCAGGGTTTCATCATGTTTTTAAGTATGTAGACGATACTCAAAAGTAGACAACGAAAAAATTCGTTCTCGAAAACGTATGAATAAAAATCAGTTTTTTTGTTACCGATTTATTTTCGTGAAACAATTTTTTCTTTCGTTTGTCTTCACCGATTTTTTTTAAGAAATACTATAAACAAAAAGTTATTTAACGAGAATGAACGGCCAAAAAATAAACTGTTTCATAAAAATACGGGACAACAAAAATTAACGATTCGCATTTTTTATTAAATGATTCTTGTGCATTAATTCTTTGATATACTATTGTGAGTTTTTTGTACAACAATAAATAATATAAATAATAAATTCTAAATTATTTTCACTTTTAAATGATTGGTCCGTAAAAAAAAGCAATAAATCCTAACTTTAATAGATTGAAAATATGTAATCCCTGAAGTGCGGAAAACCATTCCTCATATTTCTCTTACGCCCCTATATCGCTGACCCCAAGCATGCATTCACACACGGACGAAACGAGTATAGGTGCATTGAGGAAAAAAACAGAAAGTAGACAGCGTACGAGGTGAATGAGAAGGCCACAACTAATTTGTTTTCATAGAGGGACAATACGTTGGATCAGCTACGAATTTTTCCGAGCGTGATCGATAATACGTCGATTGAAATATGAGTGCACACACGCGTGTGGGTATTCGCGTGTGTCGGTGTACGTTCCTGTTTCTTTTTTTTTCTCCTTGGCCCATGATGATAGCTTTGGAGCATCCAATGCTATCTATGACGCGTTTCAGAACACAAGCGACTGATGTGAGAGAGAAAAACAATCAATTCGCAACCCACGTACGTCCTGTCGATCGACTCCCTGCAAAAGTGCATTCTATAGATAAAATATACAGGTTCGAAGTATTATTGTTTCGGGATTGCGTTGCTAACGTCCTTTCATTCGGGAAAATATTTTTTTTTTTGGGGGAATCCGATATTTACGATACTTTTACTCAAGTGTGTGTAGCGGTGAGATTGAAGTTTCCATCGTTGGGATGCAGCGATTGTTTTTTTCTGTTGAAAAATTTTTCTCGTTTGAAGTCACAAATATCAGTCGAACTTTCTTTCGAGATTTTCATTTGGGTATTTACAGCCTGATTTTCACAAAAAGAATCGTTCAATTACAATTATGCAAATCGCAATAATGCAATTTCAGATTATGATAATTTGCATAATATAAAGAACATTTCGAACAAGTCAAATAATTATAGAGAAAAAAAATCATTGCGTTTCAACGATAGAAATGTATTTGGAAAACTATAACATTTGTTTTCTATTTTATTTGGAAATTTACGACCAAAGTTGGAGGAAAAAAAACATTCCTTGCATTCTATCGATAAAAAATGTAGTAATGTCAATTAAAACTATAATTTCAAAATATTACTAACAATATATATGAACCTGAACAAAACCAATCATTTTTACAATATAACTAGAGTGAGCGCCACACTTTTACGGATTTTTGTACAGACAGTTCTGGAAACTGGCAATCTAAACTGCGAAATAGAAGAAAAAGAAACGATTTTGTATAATAAAAAAAAATTTAATTTGAAAGTAAATTTTCATTGCATTTTCGCTTTTCAAGAGACTGAAAAGTTTGAGCGATTGTATCTCGTGAGAAAAGGACTATTCAATAGCTTAAGGTTAAAATAATTTTTCAAAAAAATTATTGCAATAATTCCGAAAGAAAAGTCCATTGGTTTTCGGTTTATTAACGCAACCCCGATTTTTCTTCTCGGGGAAATTGTGGAAGAAGATGGTAAATGATGGACGAGAAGCTGGTAAATGATGGAAGGTGAATAGCACTGAGGTTCGTACAGATTGTTAACTTCCACTGCAACTTGCGATAAATTTTCAATTTAGCGATTAGTGAAGATAAGTTTTGTATTAACTTTGGCTCGTGTTAGCGTAAGAGGTTCGCAAGAGAAATATTCTCACATAACTAACGCCATGTTGCAAGTGGGGGAATTTAAAGAAATGGGAGATGCACTGTAATGCATGGGAGTGCCGCAGCGTATTCCCCGAACCGGACCAAGCGTGTACCAGGTTTTGTTCATTCGCCCCTCGACCATGATGAAGCATTACCCAAAATAGCGAGTAGATTCACTCCCGATGTTTTCAAATCCCCTAAGATTACCATGTTAAATATCCTCCATGCGCAGCTTCCGTTTCTCTTTGCGTCCTATAGGCGCGTTTGTTCTTCGCTTGCTCGAATCAAACTCTACGTGGAAATCAGTGCGCTTCGTGTTCTGTGTTCTTTTATTTCTTTTTTTTTTTCATTTTTCCTTCTTGTCATCTTTCACGCCAGAGTCCGCTCTCTTATCAACATACCAAATGAATTCGCGGCAGTGAGAGCAATAGTGCGGCTGCCTGAGGAAGGTGGCCATGAACTTATGGCCGTTGACTTGATGGACGCGACGCCGCATCGCGCCACGACGGCGATTGAAGCCTTCGCGTTCCTTGAATTCTCGCGGTTTCCTCGAGATTATACTCGTCGTCGAACCCATCCCGCCCCCATCGATGATACTCTCGCCGTCCGTACCTCCGCTGCACACTGACTGTTGATCTGTAATTTTAAATATCTCCTTTTTAGATATTGACTTCGATCGAGCGCGATCGTTATTCCACTTCCTTGATTTCAATATTTTATTCGAAATCGGAAACTAAATCATACTTTAATAACTTTCACAGAATCTATTATCTATCATACTATTTTACTTTATCTCGTTGAATCAAAGCCGTTAATTAAAACCCTTTAATTAAAAAATTGAATAATCATCGTACGTACATATTGATATATATTTAAATTAATCCCCAATTATTTGTATGGAATCAATCATATATTGAATATTATAAAAGCTATCATTGTCAATATGTAATCGATTTCATAAAAATAATTAGCTATTCATTGATGTATTGGTGTATCCAATACATCTTTGCTGTAATTAATTAAATTAGTCTACAATTCTAATCGAAAATAAATTTATGAATCGAAGGGATTAGTATATTACGTGTTGAGAATCTTTTCGAAATTTTTGTTTTCGTATTAACGGCTTTAGAATCAAGGAGACTGCGGATCGTCTCAGCGAGGGCCATTGACGTTTCGTTTTATTCTACATAAGAGTAGTTCTCGTATATCGGATATCTCCTAAGCGACTTTTTTGAAAACTATCATTTTACTCATGTTTTGAAAAACATGCGACGCAGAATGTGCGAATGTTACGAGTAAAATAATTATTAGCAGTTTGTTGTGTATGACGCATACATAATGAAATCGTTAAATTCGAAGGTGACAGCAATCGCCTCCTGCACCACTGACAGCTATACCAGGCAATATATATTTATTTAGGGAAATGTCAACGTACCTCAACACTTATACTTTCGAAAGACCGATTAACAGTTTTTGAAATAATAATTTCCAAAATTCACCTATTTCTTGCGTCGCCGATTAGTGTACCCTCTTAATGAGAAAAATCACTTCGCGCGGGAATCATTTGCACTGGCATGTGCAACGGCTCCGTAGAAAAAGAAAAATAATAATAAACGCTCACCTTGATTGCTCCATTGTAGATCTATCCTTATCCGGAGTTTTCCGTGAGGCTCGAGGTTCACCTGCAACGCGTCGTAAAAGTAGTTTTTTTTTAATCGCCTTTTTTTTTCTTTCACTATGCGAAGCTTCGATGTGCGATATTTTATCGCGTTACGGTCGAACGAGCCTGGGACCACCTTTTGCGAGTTCAGGAGAGCAGCCCTTATTATCGATTGCCGCTCGATATCTACGAGTCGTTGACGACACTTGACAAAAACATCATTTCTATATGGCTTTTCAGCTTTCGTTCATTAGATGTTCATGTGAGGAATTATGATGAGGATTGCATCGTACAGAAAGTCCAGTTAAGATACGATTTCATTCCAACGATACAATGCTTATCTTATATCTGTAGTAATTTACAAAACCATATCATTAGTCAATGGAAACAGAAAATGTTTCAAAAATTATGGTGATTCAATAGCAAATTATTGGAAAATTCTTACTGTTTAATTTGCAATAGAAAATTTGAGAGCAACGGACAATTTCATTAATTTTATTCTAAAATGTCTCAAAAATGTATTATTGGTTAATTCAAATCAGGTTAATTAAAAAAATTAACCAGGTCAAATGTTCTTATAATTTTGATAAATGTAAACGATTATTTTATTGTGTTTTTGTATTTGTTCGACTCATTATTTAATGTTCAGTAAACCATTTGCAAATCAAAGGCCAAAAATTATTCTATCAAAAACTTCAAGTCCACTCAGCATGCACCGATATTATTAAAGAAAATGAAAATTCACCACGAAACGAAAATTATTATAATTTTTTTTTCATCGAGTGATGAATTGCAGAGACTGCCTCTATTGGTTTATATGATTTGATTATACAATTTATGTTGAAATAGACGCGGTCTCTACAGTTTATATCCCGATTACAAAAAAAAAAACATTTTCGTCGGGTGACAACGTTGCGAACTTCAGATCAATAATTAAATATTCAAGCAAGCCTTTGTACATCGTATAAAAATCAAGGATCTACGTTATAATTTTAAGAAAATTGTGTTCCCATTGGAGTATATATATAAATTAACATGAACTGACTGAAACACCAATACCGACCCGAAATAGTTAAAGCTAATCACGTTAAATTTGGACAAGAGCTTTCTTTAGTGGTGTAAGCCCTCACATAGAAAGAATGTTAGGAAATTCTGCCCTTAAGAGAGCAAAACCGAGAATGTAAGTTTATATGAAGACCCATTGTTTTTTAAGAGAACATATTTTCGTGAATACGGATTCCCGAGAATTCGTATTTACTTTTTTCGTAAATGAATAATGACGTGTTTCAGCTTTTATTAAATCAATCCTTAAGGGAGACGCATCAGGGATGGACTTTTGTATCGGAGTTCCATCGTTCTTTAAGTAAAGACAATAAACATTGGTATCAAGCCTATTGGCTATAAATTCATAACGGGGTATTTAAGTCTTTGAAAACATCATTTCGTAAGGGGTTGGTAGATAATTAAACGATATTTTCGAGATTCTGGGCGAAGTCCTGGGATGAAAGCTGGTGCTGTTTTTGTATTCAATGGCGTTTGATTACAAGAGAGGACGGACTGATTCGATCGGCGTGTACGAACCCAAAAGTCAGACGTCTCGTCTTCCCTGATGAGCAACTCTTCGAACGGTATGCTGCAATTGGCTACAAAGTCATCGGGTGGAATAGCCGCGTTGTGGAAGACCGTGAGTCCGAGCAAAGTCGCGTCCTGAACTTCGTGAACGAAATTCTCGTTCCAGACTGGGTCGAAGGTACGCTGCTTAATGGAGGTCCGATCAAGGCGATTCTGATCGACGTGGATGAGTACGTAGGGATCGAGGATCGGAGGGGCATCCTGCCAGAATTTCCGCTGTTTGTCCGTTGCTCTCAAACCCGAGGCTTCGAATATTTCCACCTTCACGGTACCGCTGAACATCTTCCTTGCGTTCCTTCCGTCAAGGAGTCGATCTACATGCAAAACGAATGCTTGAGTACAAAATAATACAGGATGGAATCAGATTTAAAAAGTCCTTGACCATGTACATTTCTAAAAATTATCAGAACTTGATAAAAGCATAGATTAAGTCATTAAACCAATACAATTCAGTCGAATAAACAAATCAAATGAAAGTAATAAAAAATAAAAAACGAAAATTGCCAGGATTCAACAATGGATCGGCAGTATCTATTTTGGTATCCTGGAGGTTTTTGTTTTTTGTTTTTCATTACTTTTATTTGATTATTCAATTTACTGTTTTTATTAATGGTATTAATGTTATCAATCAATTTATTAGTGGATATTGTTAATTATCAACTAGGCAAAACAAGAAATAAAAATCGCGAAGACACAAATATAGATATTATCAATCCACTTTCCAATTTATTTGGATACTATTATTGATTCGTTTGCACAAACACTTAATTATTGGGGCAAATTGAAGGAACCGTGTGGGTGATAGTTTTCATTTTAACTTTATATTTACCAATATTTGTCACACAAAAAAATGCAAACATTGCAAGACGACCGATTGGTTTTGTTTGAAACCTCAAGTCTCATGAATATCCGCATAGACAATATCAATGCAATTATGATTAACCTTTTTACAGATATTAAAGGTTGCGCCAAATGATTCCTTCCGTGTTGCCTAAACATTCCTAGAGAGATTTATCCACAAACAATCATGCAAAGATTTTGTAGGATCCTTATTTGTTGACTGCAATTTGACTTTAATTTGACTACTGGAATCTGTGAAATATGACTTTGGATAATTAAACAAATAGAATATTGAAAAAGTTTTCTTGTATTCTAATGATGCAAAATTCAATACCATGGAAATTTTACATTCCCATTGTACGACCTAACCAGTGGAAGGTACAAGGAATATTGTGCCATCCCGTTACTCGAGGACCGATGGTACAAGAGAGATACACGAATAACGAAAACATGTAATCAGATAGCAGCAGGTGTACCTGACGTTTGCCGTTACTCATTGGATGTGAGTGCGCCATTGAGACATAGCCAAAATTTGATCAGTTTCTTTTTTTCCGGATACAAAATTGTAGACTCATTGCGGATCGCTACAAAAGAATTATCAAAAATGTTTGCGTGACTCCCAAGGTTCAAATCTGTCGAAGAATGGGCAATTGATATGAACACATTTTTCTTGCATCCCAAGAATGCCATCAATGAATTCTTTGTCATCATTGGATTCTTATTCCCTATGATGGAAACGAGAGGATAGCCAAAAATATCGGATCCAACGATGGTAAGTTGGCCCATATACATAGCAATGCATAGAATTGGTAAACAATAAGAGATAACTGGTCAATGGAAATCGACCAATGATCATCATGATTGGCCAATCCTTGATGGCAATTTCTTAAGGCGGCCAAACCCAGGAAAGCTTTGTTCCAATAGAGTCGACGCTTTCCGGTACAACCTTGTCCAAAGTGCAGAACTGAACAGATCACCAATCACTTTGGACCGATCAAGTAGCCTCTGGATTCTGTTTCCTCGCCATGAGTTTACAAAATTGATCTCCTTGTACCCTGACCACGCAAACTGCAACTTCATTATTATCCAAGCCTTTTCTAAGGTCTTCCAAATTTGGAATTTTCCGATCAGGGTCGGTTTTGGGTGACCGTCTGATTGACGATTATCAAAGTGGAAGTTCGCGGGGAAGCGAATCGATAAAGCGGTAAGCGTGGAAAATTGACAGTCTCTGGGGGATAAGAGGGGTGTTTCTTACGTCAGGAAAAATCCGAGCGAGCCGTAGACGTCGGGTAGTCGGTGGATGAGCCAGTTGTGTGTATGACGATCACAGAGAGAGAGAGAGAGAGAGAGAGAGGCAAGGAAAAGTGGAGAAGAGCTTCCGTTGTCACTTTTTTGCCTGTTGTCAATTCCTGGTTGGCCCTTCGTACGCCTCTCCTCGCGATCCTGCGTTTTATCGCGAGAAGAATCGCGAGCGCGGCAAAGATCGCGAGAAGTTATGGCGTGCGTCGTCGGAAGCGCCGATGGTCCGTCGTTGACGGTAGAAAGAACGAGGGGAGGACAGAAATCGAGGAAAGGGCGGGGGAAGTCTATGACGCACTCGCGTTTCAAAACGACTTTGCGCACGGGAGAAAAAAGCCATTCGCTAGCGCGGACCCAACGTAGGACGGGAGAAAAAAACTTTTTATTTATATATCTATGTGTGTGTATATATATAAATATATATATACACACACGATGCACAGCACTGACACACAATGACGCGTTTGATGTTGAACGGTCGTGATATCTTTTTGGGGCTATCGAATCTATCGCGATGCTCCTGCGCCTCCGTCGTCTCGCACGAATTTTCCTGGAGCTCTTTTTTTTCCGTCGAGCCTCGCGCTCTCTGTCTCCCTCTATCGTGCGCGCGACCTCGCCGCAGCGCCACTATACGCCGCTATCAAAAATTATAAACATGCGAGCCTCCTCTCAACGCCTGTTGTTTTCTCACGGCCCGCGGTTTCGCGAGGTCGTGACAGACCTAGAACGCCATAGGGGAAAGATGGCGGAAAAAGTCTATCGGAAAAAAGAATAATATGGGAGGCGTGGCGGTCGATCTAGTCCGCGCGGAGGGTTCGCTGTGCTGCCATGAAACTTGGATTCTCTGGCAGATGACGCTACTTGTTCAGTGCGATTTTGAACGACTGGATAAATTATTCGAGCCATTTTCAAGTGTTCGTTGTTTCGTAAGAGCGTGAATATATTTTTTAATTCTGAATATGTTTTCGTACGTGAAGATTTCGAAGCGTTTGTAGTTATAAATAGCTCGTGTTCTTCGAAAAATTATTGTGGAAATTGGAAAACGTCAGTCGCCCGTAGATGGCCAAAATCAAGGCCACCATTGATCCCTTCGCGTACGAAGGTCCTTTACTCCGATGTTTAAAACTACTTTAATGATTAATATTTTAAGTGAAATTTGGAACAACAATTTGTCAATATGTATATAAATAAGTATCAAAAATGTTCAAAATGATTATTTCAAATAAACCCAGTTTTCCGGTCGTTGCAATAGCTAGAATGAAGACGATAAGCATGAATAAGTAGAATTGGCAATGGGAAAAGTTAAAAAAAACATTGTAAAGGTGAAAGAGTTGGCGTTTATTCATTTGAGCTTCGACACATTTTGCAGTTTTTCACCCTCCGGCCTCCCATCATTCCCCAACCGTGCTTCGCCGACACAACCTAACTTTCGTCACATCAACGCAGCAGCTTTGCCCTTATTATTTATCGCGAGCTTCCAGCGATTCGACTAAACGATAAGATTACACATTGACAGATGCAATGGAAGGGAGAAAGTTCTCTTAGCGTCTAACGCAAAGTAGAAGATGTACCACTAGAGAGATATTCGAATTTTTGAAACTGCGATTTCTCAAGGATAAAACATGCTTATCGTAAAATAAAAGAATCAACTTCAGCGTCTACATATTCTATAGAGCCTGATGCTTGATTTTTTAATTGGAAACTTAGCAGCCGATGCGAAAACGGTTTTCGGATTATTGTGAGGTTACGTCGATTTATTCTGTGTCTTCAATCAGGCGGCTTTTTAGTGGCGACGCCACCTTATGTAGTACGGAAGTAAAGTAGCCATATAAGGACGCTGTGTAGTAGCCTTATTAGGACCCGGTGAAGTAGTCGGGGCAGTTTTAGGGCGCGAGCAGTACTTATGCACGGCGGCTTCGCCAATTTCCTGTGGCATTTGGAACCCTTTCGGCAAATCTATGCACTCTCCATCGTAGCAAACCTGAAACACATTAGTTGAGGAAAAGTTTAAAGATTATTCGGCCCTTAAATTATGCGTTATTAGTAATGGTCAATCTTCCTTACTTTATGCATGCCACAGATTGTACCCTGAGCAGCATACCCAATTCTGACTGTACGATACAACTTCGCCTCGCCATGGGGTCCCCAAGCGCACTCCAGTTGTCTACAATTGGGACTATACGATTCAGTGAGATACTGAAATGAACGAACATGCGGTGGATTGAAATAAATCACTTCACTTTGAGACAACGGGAAGTGTTGGTGATAAAACAGTTAATTACCGTGCAAGTAAAAGGATAATTCTGTTTTTGGCACTGGAGGTCGGGATGCTCGACCACTGATGGTATCTTCGCGTGCAAAAAATCATATTATTAGGATCAGGTGTTGACACAGGGTTATGTAAATGAATGTAAAATGGGTTGTTTCTTACCTCCATTTCAAGCGAAGATACGATCGTCACTGACATCAAACATGCCAGGAGATATAATGTGAGGGACGACATTTTTATGCTGCAATTAGATTAGAACAGATATATTTATACGATAGATATACTTTATTTATAACAACTATATGTTCCCATGTTGCCAAACATGCATGTAGCTTTTTAATGACCTATAATATGTTCTATACTCGAAACTTTCTTCAGCGAAAATGTTGGAATGAGGCAACATCCACTTTACCGCGAATTAGAGTGGTGAGCTATTCATTCTTTTCAACGTATCACTTCAACGAATTTACGTATAGCGTTCGAATAAACTAGATAAATGCTCCCTTTTACACGAAATCAACCCGTTTTTGTGCTAAATTCTATCTACGGTAATAACCTCAATATATGACAACGGCAATTTAAAATAAACGTAAAGTTAATAGGTGATTACCTTTTGCGATTCTGCGCTACGGATGTTGGACAGTCTAAAACCAGTGGGACGATGTCTCCTTCACGATTGTATGCGGTTTGATGGACGCACAGCCTTTTTATATCCAACATTTCGGTAGTTAACGGCTATTTTCAAGAAACAATTAGTCCACACTGTCGAATTTATCGAGTTCTAATTAAATAAGGTAATTTGTTACCGCATCACTATTTTAACGCAAGCTATATTTGGAGATGTTGATTAGGCGTTTCACTTGTCGAGAATATTGTTCGACAAGTGAAACGTCGAATTATTTTGAACTTCGCGAAGAGCTATTAATTTATAATATCTGATATTCATAAGAATAAAACACGTGACCACGGTTTAGTCAACCATTAATTATGCATACAAAAACTACCAAATGCGTAATAGCGAAGCGGGGATGTTGATTCAGGTTTATATTAATAGGCTAAATAATACATTGATCAATATAGATGGTATAAAAAAATATAAATGCGAATATATGGATGGTTATATTCGACATCCAATCGTAGATGATTACATTAAGTCATGTAGCAGCTTCGTACGTCACGGAGAACGATAACTTTGATAAAGAACGATGTGGCTGAACAGTTGGATCAAAGACTTCTTCGCAGCGCATACAGATTTTGTGGTATACTAAGGGTTGGTGAAAAGATATCGGTTAATCTCTCAGTACAAGCATATCTGGTGGTAACACAACAAGCGGAGAAGCGTTACTTTTATTTGTCGAAAAGAACGAGAAGTGCAATCTCAACATCAGTATTAAATTTGCCACGAGAGAGATGTTCGTTAGTATTAAAGTTGGTAAGTTAAAAAATAAAAAAGGAACGGAGCGGGACCACCATCTTTAAACGCGTTTTTCTCGGAATGATGTTTTTCGAAACGGTGTCCACTCTCAAAGGAAGAGTTTTGAAGATATCCATTTCTAAGTTCGGGAGAACATTTTTAATGTCATTCTCTATCGCGCTCTGGAAGCTTTTTTTTGTACTCTTCTTTTTTTTTACGAAAAACTGTCGAAAAAAGGGCCAAATTCGATACTTTTTGTTCAAACCGCCTCCATTTTGTCAAATTTCAACAAAAAAAACCGCCATAGCGCTGTAGCGACTTTCCTACAGATGAATAATCTTTTTGAAATTTCTGTTTGACATCAAAATTGCGGCCGCAATCGTGGACATCGTACAAGACCTTTTTTTTAAAGTGTCATTTTAACAATTTATTTAATTATTATATACTAAATAACTTAACGTAAAAAAAAACTAACCATCCATATACCATTTTTTTATTATCATTTAGAGCTAAAATTATTCATCCTTAAACGATAATAAAGTTGTCTAATTTTTCCCTCCGTTCCCTTTTTACAAGAACCGCTGGAGCAGCCATAATAATTGGAATTTCGATTTAAAAATTTGAGAGAATGCTTAGAACAGTGCGTAGTATAAGATAATGCAAAAAACAACGATATTTTTAAATTTAACACTGAGACGATTCCTTAAATCGAACGGAAGAACGTTCCATTTGCATTCAACTGGAACAGTTTAAACCACTATAGCGCCGGCAATAAGAGGTCGACTGGGCGCTGCCAACCATCACAGGCATATACATGCCATTCGGTAAGTCTACGCACTTGCCATCGTAGCAGATCTGAAACAAAAAAATTCATCACAAGTTTGATATTTATTTGGTTTTTAAGTTATAGTTTATAAGTGTTTATAGGTTGTAAAGAGAGAGCATGTATTTTTTTTTACGTTCGTTCAATCACACTTACTTTTTGTTCCCCACAGACGGTACCGGGAGCAGCTTGGCCAATTTTCTTTGCACGATGCGGAAGCCCCGTGCCAGGAGTTTCCCCAGCGCACGCCATATTTTTACAATTGACGGAAAACGGTTCACCTAAATACTGAAAAGACGAACATACGGCGTGTTGAAAAATCATTGCTCGTTGATGTAATAAGGAGGAGCAGTGATAAGACAGTAAATTACCCTGCATGCGTATCGATAATTCCGATTTTGGCATTGGCGGTCGGGATGGTCGACCACTGTTGGTACCTTTCGCGTGCAAAAAACCGTATCATTAGGAATAGAGGTTGACATATGGTTACAGACTGTTCTACGAAAGCGTGTACGACCACATTATTTTCTAGATACCGTTGGAGGTTAGTTCTAAGAGCGTCCAAGGAGCGCAATGCTTTTGCCAAAATGGTTCGTATATAAAGCAGCAACTGTTTGGGCTTGGTCACAGACAAACAACCGGCATTCGAATAACCCGTCGAAAAAGAACTCGAGCAAAATAAAGATTAAACCGCAATTGGAACGTTATTTTTTTCTAAAGGAGCTTCTTTTTGGGTACGCTCTTTTATCTTTGCATATCTTAGCTGTATCGGTGGACTAATCGAGCGGCAAAATTTCATTGAATAATTAATTTTTATAATTGAATAAATTATGGCAGAAAATGAGCTGCCAGTGTACTTCAGTAATGCCAAGTGATTATTAATTATGGAAGCGACTGCATCACTCAATAACAAAGCATTATGGTTTGCATAATTTACGGTACATGTGTTAATTTCAATACCCGTTCTCTAAAAGTTTTCCAGCTTCGCCGTACTCTCTTTTGCTCAACAGACTGTATGTACGTAAATAAATATTGAACGGACTATTACTCACAATCATTCGGAGAGATGATACGACCGCCACCGACATCAAGCACGCCAGGAGATAAAATGTGAGGGAAGACATATATATGCTGCAATAAATTTACGCATACGGCGAATAGAATTTATTTACACCAACCATATGTTCCGTTTGATTCAATATTATTCAGTCCTATTTATCGATATTGCAAGATTATTTTTAACAGAAATTATTGAGACCGTATCATGTTCGATATTACCTTCGTCTGTATTACTAGAGGTTCGGTAACACACGTCTCGTTGTAGACTGGAGTTCTGGAGATTCGGTAACAAATGTCTTGTTGCAGACTTCGTAACTTGACTATGCACTATGTTATACATTAGTCTTTTTATACCGGAAAATTCGGTTCAGCGATAATATTTCTATCTCATTAATTTACACAAGAATTGAAAACTAACCGAGCCTCGAAGACTTTCACAGGCAGAGCTGCGTCATCCTGTATGTTTGCTTCAGGTGTTCGATGTTTGCTTGGTTTCACGATTTCTATCGATGTAGTGAAATACCAGGAATGTCTTCATCGACGTTTGGACACGAATAGAATTTCGTTCTTTTGTTCAACGTTTTTGGAGGTATCGAGGCATATAGATCATATGCTGTCACTTGTAGACGGACTCGTGGAAGCAAGTTCGTTAGTAGCGCTCGGGCGTCTTGAAGGTGCCCTTAGTCACTGTTGTTTATTTCGATTTCTACAGCTCGACCCGTAATGCATAAAGAAGTAGTGTGCGAAATAGCCCTTCTGTCTCTTTGCATTGTTGTGCAAACTGTACGATATACGAAAGCAATGACAAATACAGAATCGACGCAACAGTAAATGTTTCGGTTTTTCTTGGGATAGCTTGCAGACAAAAACTACGATTTCGTCACTACCACTTTGAAATATTTTGAAATATAACTTCAAAGCCAATAATATTTCGATACGTTCATCGGAGTGATGTTTACTACGAAGACAACTGTTAAATATTGTTCCACAGTGTTTCACAATCGAATTCGCGCAAATTTCGTAATGAGCTAATGGCCTATAGTGTCTGGGATTAACGCGAAGCTGACAAGTGGCCAATGTTTAGTCAAATATTATTTATGCTCACTAAAACTATGTATCGCCGTATACCGAAATAGAGATGTTAATTGGCTTTTCTATCAATAGTCGGACACGTCTTGCAAAGAAACACCGTCAAGAAACCGCCTAAATAGTACTTTAGAGAATAGGGAATTCATGAAAGCATATAAATGCGATTATATAAATGATTATTTTCAAAATCCAATCGTAAATGATGGCAATGAGTCATGTAGCAGATTCGTACTTCGAAATGAATGATTATTTTTAATAAAAAAGGACCTGGCTGAATAGTTCGATCACGCCCTTTTTCGAAGGTCACACAGATATTGCGGTAAAGTGAAGGTTGGTGACAAGATTTGTATCTGTTCTTCGATTTGTATCTGTTTTCAAAGATTCAGTCCCACGGAAAGGAGAAAGGTCAATCTGCACTTATCCGGAATTTGCTGGACCACCAGAGCGCCAGCAATAAGCATCCCAGGCGACTTCGCCAACCTGCCTAGGCATACGAACGCCGTCCGGCAAGTCTATGCAATCACCAGCATAGCAGATCTGAAATAAAATAATCAAGCACAAGTTTCATGTTTATTTGGCCTTCAACCTATGGGCTATAGAGATAATACGTTTGTTTTTAACACTCGTTCAATCACACTGACTTTTCGTTCGCCGCAGACAGTACCGCGAGCAGGTCGTCCAGTTCTCATTGATCGATACTTAACCGCCTTGCCATGAGTTTTCCCAGCGCACTCCAAGTTTTTACAATTGACGGTAAACGGTTCATCGTAATACTGAAAATACGAACGAACGGCGTGTCGAAAAAATCATTGCTCGTTGAGGTTATAAGGAGTAGTAGTGATAAGAGAGCAAATTACCCTGCATGCAAATCGATAATTCCGATATAGGCATTGGCGGTCGGGATGGTCGACCACTGATGGTATCTTTCGCGTGCAAAAAACCATATTATTAGAAATAGAAGTTGATATAAGGTTATAGACTGTTTGATGAAAGCGTATAAGACTACATTATTTTCTAAAAACCGTTAGAGATCAGTTCCGGGCGCGACCAAGGAGCGCAACGTTTTTGCCAAAATGTTTTGTATAGAAAGCAGCAACTGTTTGAGCTCGGTCACAGACAAACGACCAGTGTACGAATAACGCGTCGAAAAAGCACTCGAGCACTCGTTATTTTTTTCTAAAGGAGCTTCTTTTTGGGTACGTTCCTTCATCTCCGCATATCCGGGCTAGCCGTACCGCTGGACTAACCGAGCGGCTCAATTTTATTTAATAATTAATTAATTTTTGTAATCAAATAAATTACGGCAGAAAATGAGCCGCCGGTGTGCTTCAGTAATGCCAAGTGATTATTAATGATGGAAGCCGTTGTATCACTCAATAACAAAGCATTACGATTTGCATAATTAACGGTATGTGTATTACTTTCAATGCTTTTTCTCAAAAATTTTTCCAGCTTCGCCGTACTCTCTTTTGCCCAACAGACTGTATGCACGTAAATAAATGTAAAACGTGTTATTCCTCACCCGTATTTTGCAAGAAGATACGATCGCCACGCACATCGAACATGCCAGAAGATAGAATGTGAGGGAAGACATATTTATGCTATAATAGATTATAATAGATATAGGTATACGAAGGATATGCTTTATTTATACCATCTATATTGTCCGTTTCATTCAGTATCATTCAGTCCTGATGATCGTTATTGCAAGATCCCCTTTAACACATATTAATCGCGAAATTCGTATTTTTTCTCATTGCTTTCATTATTTTCTTCACAACCTTGGTGTCAAGTAATACGTTCAGATTTGTCAATTTCTCGTCTAGTTTTGTCTTTTAGCTAGACCCCATCGAGTTCGATGGGGTCTAGCTAAAAGACAATATTACCTTCGTCTATATTGCGCTTGGATTGCTGGAGTTTCGGCGATAAATGTCCCGTAGCCGACTTCGTAATCTGATTGCACGCTGGGTTGGGGATCAGGCTCTTTATATCTGAAAGTCCGTGCTGGGATTGTATCCCTATCCTCTTAATTTGCACAAAAATTGCAGACTCAACGGGCCTTGAAGATTTACACAGATAGAACAGTGATATCCACTAATGTATGTTTGTTTTAGGTGTTTGATGTTCGCTTGGTTTCACGATGACTAAAAATTAGGATTTTGGTCATCTATTTTTAGACATGAATAGAATTACGTTTGATTATCCAACGTTTTCGGAGGTAATGGGACATATAGATAATTTGCTATCACTTGTAGACACACTTGTAGCAAAAGAAGCAAGTTCGTCATTATCAATCAGGCGTTTTTAAGGCAACCTTAGCGTCACTGTTTTTTATTCTGATTTTTACAGCTCGATGCGTGATCCCATAACCAATGAGTGTGCGAAATAGCACGTTTGTCTCTTTGAATTGTTGTGCAAATTGTATGATATACGACGGCAATGAAAAATAAAGTGTCGATCCACCAGCAGTTGTTTTGGTGTGTTTGGACCACTCTCTCTCTCGCTCTCTTCCTCTCTGATACCACAGAAATTAATTTCCGAAAGCGTTGAGAATGTTTCGGTTCATCGTACTTCCCTATGCCACTGCGACACGCAACAGCCTTTTAAAGACCGAAAAATCGTACCGCCACCACCACAATTTAGCTTCGCTTCAAGTTCTGTGTGTCAGTATTGTCTAGGAAAAATGTTATTTGATGTAACAGTAGCATATAGTTGCGGTATAGTAAGCAGCAGCAATGTTTGTAAGCGACAGTTTATAGACGAAAACTACGATTCCGTCACTATCGCTGAGAGGGAGTTTCGATCGAGATTTCAAAAAAATACCGATAGTTCTGAGACAACTTCATAGAGTTCCGTGTAGTCGATGATAGCACATTCTTTCTTATCTTCGGTCCGTAGGAGCACATTCGCTGATGTCCACCGTTCCTACAAATCACGGATTCCACTGACCGACACTCGGTTAAGTAGGTCGGGGTGGTCCCCTTTGATAATCCCGGTCCGTGCCCGGTCCGTACCTTTTTCCATCTGTTTGCTACCTAAACATAAAAAAAATACTACAAAACACTCAGTGTTTTTAGTCGTATTTTTTAATAAACACTCTATGATGTTTTTTAAAAGTTTACGTCTCTTTAAATAAAAAGCATTGAGTGTTTTTATAGTATCACTGAGATAATTTACAATTGATCTTCATTAATTCAACTTTTCAGCAGTTACCTATTTACGAAAATTATTCGTATCTGCAATGTTTATATTGTTCCATAAAAAAGAACACTAGAAAATTTTAGTTTTATATATTCTACTTTGCAATAACAATTCTGCCTCGGAGATTCCAAATTTTTGCGTTATTTTAGTGTTAATAATCTTATCACAATATACCCCAGTTCGTATGGAAAATTAAAAACAATAATGCTCGAGAAACAATGCTCAAATAAAAAGTGTTATAACCATCTGAGAGGATTACTATTTGTTGTATGAAAAATTACTAATTTTTAAAAATGAAGTTTTATAGACTTATTTCTATAATTTATTTTGAAGTATTGAACAATTGTCAGAGCTTGGATATAATACATCATCGAAATAAAAAATCCGCTCGAGTTGCTGAAGTTTTGACCCCGTTGAAAGATTTTTTTTTTACTCCGAGGTCGTCGACACGATAAACAATGTATATAAGAATGCGTGTGTGGTGGCTCGGTAATATGTTTTCGGACTTTCGAATTTTTGCTCCGCCTACTTGACCGTGAATGCTGAAGGTGCCCAGCTCTTTTCTGTGTGGAGATATGACCGTAGTTTGGTACAGTTCGTTGAGAAAACCACATTACCTGACGTTTAATATGCAGAGCCCACCTCGAGATTGTACAAGAACCGGTGGGGAGATTGGTAGACACAACACGAAGACCGAACTTGAGTGTCCAGTCAGGGTTGTCCAATTTTCCAATACGCGTTCTCCGGATATTTCTATTATGGAATGTACAAAATAATTGAATTATAACTGTCAATCCATTTATTTAGTTTACTATTCTTTTCGGTACTATGATTATTTATTTGGTTTGAAGTTTTTTTACACAAATTCATATATTTAATTAAATTTTAATTAAGGGAATGACGAATGCGTTCCTAGCCACATCAAAATATTAAAATCCAATTTCTCCCATACTGTTCAACCGCTTGGAATGAAATTTATCGTGCGTGTGCAGGACACTTGCTTTAAGAGGAACATGCTCGGCATTTACCAAAATTTTGAAAAACATTGCGCAGATTGTGGTTACCATGGGAGAAATTGCGAGCTACGATCTACCGTACTGCACTTTCACTAATTTCCCGAGCATAAACCTCTGAAGCGGTGAAAAGTACACGTTTCGAGCTTTGTTTCATTTACTTTGATGAAGAAATGGCGGAGAAATTTGTTTTTGAAATTTTTCATGTGACAAAAATGTACCACCAGAGATCAAAATCTTATCGACCATCAAGAAAATTTAGTTAAACGATTTTCTCACTGGCGGCGCGGCGGCTCGCATTCTCTGTTCTTATCGACTGTGCTTGCATCCTTCCGAAGAATCAATACATTTTTTGACTTGTCACTAGTTCACTGCGCTAATTCGTAACTTCCATCGCTACGATAGTTACCGTAAGCTGCAGTAGGGAAAAATGTCCAAAAAATATTCTAGAAAAGTTTTTTGCATTTTCACAGTCTAATTTTGTACTTTCGACAAAAACTCCGGCATATTCGTAATCAGCAGAAAATTTCCGATCAAATAGACCCTTTTAAGAGTTTACAAACGGAAAAAAATATTTTTCGACTTCCCCGTCATCTTTTGCGGAATCTCAAGAATCGCGATATTTCAAAACGTCGTACAGTGGCCTTCTTATATGCTATGGACTTTCAATGGGTGAGTTTAGAAAAGGTTTTTGCCTAACTTAAATAATGGCGTTGGATTTATATCGATACCTCCTATAGTTTTCCCGGAATGTCCCCTTGAAAAATCGGAAAAAAAGAGGCAAAGGGGTATGTATGGAAAAATTTGCAAAAATCGACGGTCCGACTTTGAAATTCTGCCAAAAATCGAAAAACCA
>JAPYZI010001049.1:0-37093 GCA_030523105.1 Ophioninae sp. A BG-2022a | reverse complement strand
GTTGGACCATCGATTTTTGCAAATTTTTCCATACATACCCCTTTGCCTCTTTTTTTGCGATTTTTCAGATGGACTTTCCGGGAAAACTATAAGAGATATTGATACGAATCCAACGCCATTATCTAAGTTACGCAAAAACCTTTTCCAAACCCCCCAAATGAATTCCCATAGCCTAAGGGAAGGTCATCCTACGACCTTTGGAAATTTCGTGATTTTCAAGATTCCGGGGAAGTGGCCGGGGGAAGTCGAAATTTTTTTTTTTCCGTTTTTTAAGTATTAATAGGGTGTATTTGATCGGAAATTTTCCGCTGATTACCAATATGCCCGAGTTTTTGCCGAAAGTGCAAAATTAAACTGGGAAAATGCGAAAAACCTTTTCCAGACTATTATTTGATGTTTTTTCCTAGAAATGGCGGGTTCAAAGCGAATCAAATAGTGGATTTGTTGACATATTAATAATAATTCAGGGCTTGATCCGGGAAATATACATGTTGGTTTCAATCGACTCAGAATTTCACCGCCAACCCCCCATTACATGGATGACATTCTGTCGTGGGATACCCTGTATATTATAATACCTATAAGAGGAAGCAGGGCACAACTATGCCCGAAGCATAACATCTACAGGAGTAAGAACGACGCCATCATTCTCCCAACTCTTTTGCCCACGAGAGAAAGCGAGAGCGAGAATGAAAACCGCCGTCAGCGCCGCTACTCCAGAACTACCATTGGGGGCAGTCCCCAACATAATCGGCACATATAATCCTTAAGAACTGTCCTTCCATGCACATCTGACTTCGTTGACTGTAGTAAACTCTACACGGTATGAAGGCGAATTTCATTTTATTGCACCTGCAGCGGTGTTCATAAAACCGAGAACGTTTCCTGAATTGAAGGGCCTTATATATATATAAAAGTTTTTAAAAGGTTTAGGTATGGTTTCTTGAGCACATATATAAGTGGTTTATGCGGTGGTAAATCTCAAGATTATCAGCAGCAGCTTGTGACAACATGGCCTGAACAACTCGACATTGAGAACCACCCAAATAATTTCTTTCTTTTGACTCTATCATATGCGACAAATTTATTGGTCGCGAATATATCAACGACTGATTGGTGGCTTTGAGCGGAAGTTATCGGAACTAGCCGATTTAACGGGCAGCTCGTTCGAGCAGTGGGGTTACTTCCGTCGAGCTACAATTACAAATTTTTATAACAGTCTCGTCGGACTTGGCTTTGTGACAATTTTCGCGTTGACAACGAAAGCGAATGGTTTTATATTTGAGCGTTGATAGAACCGTTGACCGGAACATAGAGCAGAACCTCAACGAAGTTGATGACTACTTCTTGGTGTTTCGATAAAATCGAAAGGTAGGTTGAAAAATTTTAGCGGTAAGCAATCGGTTAGCATCGGCGTCGGTTACTCCACGGAAAGCTTCAACATCCTAGATTTGTTTTTCTCTGGTCATTTAAAAAATATTTCTGTGAAGACACGGCAAATCCTTTTTTTCGTTCTTCCCCATTATCACAGGTGTTGCTGCTCTGATTACCAGCAGTTTGCAACACATTAAAGTCAAGATGGAGACTACTCTTGATTCTATAAGACCGTCTGATATCGATGGCTGCGATGCATCTTATCTCTACGGTCGAGATCCCAGCATTCTAGCTTTCAGTCAACGTCCATTGCCATCCAGCAAACAAAATCTTCTTACTCTGTACGAGGATGAAGAAGTAGACCATTCCGATTCGACGGGTTTGACCGCATCTGATTCTGGTCCGTCTCAAACGGTCAAGGTTTATTTGCGTTTGAAGCCAATTCCCAGGACGATTAAACTGACGAAAGAAGAGAACGCCGCTTATTGTATAGTCAATTCGACGACTCTTTTGACAAAATTGCCATCGTTAGACCATACAATGGGTTCTCTCAAGGGCCATAAAACAAGCGAGCCTGTATGCAGAAAATTCACGTTCACCCGAACTTTCGGTCCAGAGACGACACAGCTGAAACTATTCGAAGATGTCATTCAGGAAAGAATGGTTGACTTCTTGGCTGGCCAGAATTGTACAGTAATGACATATGGTAAGATAGTATTTATTCATGGAACAAGGTTACAGACCTGGCGACGTGTATTAAAAAACGCAGATTGAAATAATACTGGAGAATATTAATAGCTATGAATTGTTCTTTGTCGTAACAAAAATTATATCACTTCTCTAAACACGAAAGTTTTTGTAAATTTTATGGGTTTTTATACATCAGTTATCGATATGTCTAATTTTGACATATGCACCGGAACGCTTCGAATCACAGTTGATAGAACTACTTTTAATTCCTTTTTGAAGGCACCACAAACTCTGGAAAATCGTACACCCTTCAAGGAACGACAACGTCACCTGGAATTATCCCTCGTGGTCTGGAGTTTGTTTTCTCAAATGTAAATCCAAGGCCGATGCCTTGCTACAAACCGATACACGGCAATAATATTGTATGCCTGAACTCGATCGAGCGGGCTCAAGAAATCGAAGCTAAGAACAAACTTCTTACATTCGCCTCAATCGACAAACATCAATACACAAACGCCTACAAACAAATGCAAAAATTACTTCAAGAAGAACTACCGATACGACCGAGTGAGTCTTGCGACGCTCATTACAGTGTTTGGGTCTCGTTCGCTGAAATTTACAACGAGAGTATATATGATTTGTTGTCCAACGAGTGTGGAAAACGACGTACGCTTCTAAAGCTTGCCGCTGATGGTCAGGATCGAGCTTTTATCAGGGGATTGAAAACGGTTTGCGTAAATTCCGGATCCGAGGCGTATCAGGTTCTCATGGCCGGGCAATACAATCTCAAAGTTGCCGCTACGGCTCTTAACGCGCGTAGCTCACGATCTCATTGCATTTTTACCATTCAGTTGCTCAAATATTACGCGGAAAATGTACCCGATTCTGTGGAGATAAGTACGTTCACGTTCTGCGATCTCGCTGGTTCGGAACGTCTGAAGAAAACCTTAAACGTCGGTGACAGACTGAAGGAAGCACAAAACATAAACACGAGCCTTCTCGTTCTCGGCCGTTGCTTGAAATCTATCTACGAGGGACAATCGATGAATAAACGCCAGGAACACGTTGGCCCGTTTCGAGAGTCCAAATTGACTCGACTCTTTCAACGTGCACTTTCAGGCAAGGAACAAATTGCTCTAATCGTCAACGTCAATCCACTGCCCAACCTCTACGTCGAGACGCAAAACGTACTTAATTTCTCGGCGATAGCCAAAAAAATTGTTATCGAGCCGAAGAAGATACATCGAAGAGTGTCGAATTCACGATTTTCCCAGATGGTTGCGCAAAGCGTCATGTCGAATACGGATTGGGATCCCTCCGACTTGCGTCCTGTTGTGGCAACTTCGGATCTAACGGAGACTGAGAACGCTTTTGTAAGCCCTGACGATTATGAGGATCTGCTCGAGGAGAACAGGAGCCTCAAGAACGAGATCTGCGTCTTGAAGGCGTCCATGCTCAATAAAGATCTGCAAATACGTCAAGAGTTGACTGATACCTATACTGGCATGATGAAAGATTTGGAAGCCGATTGGAAAAATCGCATAAAGGATATCGAAGAGCAAACTGAGAATCATTTTGAATGGAGAATAAATATGGTTGAATCGTTCTATAAGGAAAAGCTCAACGAATTGTCGTCTCGAAAACGCCGACGCACGTCTGATAGCGGCAGTGACGATGATAGAAAAAGTATAGGCGAACTGGAGATGGAAAATTCTCGATTACAGGCAAAAATCCATTCATTGAAAAAATCCCTTAAACATTTTCGTGAAAAGAATGAAACACTAGTGACGGAAAGGAATAAACACACTTTCGAACTTGGACTGGCGCATGAAGAAGTCAAAAGCTTAAAGGAACTACTATCCACCGCACAAGACGCTTTATGCAAGGATGAAGAAAGTTGCGCTTATATAGAAGGATTAAGAAAACAATTGAGCACTAAACAGGAACATGTGAAGGTAAATATATATTTGGAATTTCACTGCGAAACGTTTCGTTTTATGTTTTCCTTTTAACCTTACAGGAACTCAAAGAGTTTTTGAATGAAGCGAAGGAAGAATACATCGAAATATCAGCTCATGCGGAAAGGATGGAAAATCGTCTGAAGGCTCGCGAGGAAAGCCTGGCCGAGGCTACGGAATGTATCACCGATCTCCAGTCTCTACTCGACAGTACAAACGCCTGTTTGGAGGAGAAAACTAAAGCGATAGATGTCTTGGAGGAGAAGGTCCGAAGTTTTGAAGAAAAATCGAATGCGTCACTGAAATCCGAGGAGAAACATCTCGAAATTCAAGGGCAATTGGAGGAAACGATTCGACAATTGAAGGAAAAAATAGACTCTATGGAAAAGTCGGCTTGGGCGAGCGAAAATGTTGTTCCGAATTCAAACGATCCAGGAACGAAGATAGCAAAAGAAGATCCATCCGGAACTGAGGATGGCGTGCCCACGGCAGTAATAAAACCTCGTTTATCCGATGGGGCGTTTGTCAAGATAGAAAGCGGCGGAATTTTCCAAATCCCATCTTTAACGCACGCCGACAATCTGGAGAGTGAGGAATTTGTGCAACTCGAAGAAAATGCGAATGCAGTGGCGGACGAGAAAGTCTTAAGAATCGAAGCGAAGCTCCGTGACGCCGAGAACGAAAACGA
The DNA here is from genome assembly GCA_030523105.1 of Ophioninae sp. A BG-2022a. Lineage (NCBI taxonomy): Eukaryota > Metazoa > Arthropoda > Insecta > Hymenoptera > Ichneumonidae > Ophioninae sp. A BG-2022a. The sequence goes on along the minus strand of JAPYZI010001049.1, from coordinate 32,383 downwards.
ATTATTAAAAACCAAGTTGTCACACAGCGATGAGGAAATTCAGTCGTTGAAAGAATCTCTCCACACCACGAAGGAACATTTGAATGACATTACGGACAAATTAAAAGAATTAAAAGATGCACAAAACCGTGAAAACGGAGCTAGAGCACGGGACCTTTTGCTACAGGAGAAAGCACAAGAGCGACGTGTGCCGTTAAGAGATTGCGAGAGTCAAACAACTGAAGTGAAGATAGTCGAGGCTAGTAATCAAACTGATATCATTGTCGATCTTGACAAATCTATGCAAACGAGTTTCATTGCACCCTCCGAAGAAGATAAAAGCGTACAAACCATGCCAGTTGGAACTGAGGAACCAACAATTAAAGAAGAATTGTTCGTTGATCTGGAGCGGAAATGCGCCGATCTAGAAAAGGCTTGTAGTGAAAAACAATTGGTGAGTACCGCGCCCTCTAAAAATACACACGTTCTTCGAATAATGCGAAAGCTGTGCACTTATTAGTAATTTTAACAATTGTCCATCACTGTTTGAAGTAACAATTATTGATGTCTCTGTTCAAATTGTTAGGCCATTAACATACAGACCGTTAAAATTGCGGATCTGGAAGGAACATTCGTTAAGCGGGCCAACGAGCAGGCGGAGAAAATCGCAGAATTGAATAAATGCGTTGAGCGCTTCGAATTAGAAAACAAACAATTGGAAGAGAGGATAAGTGATCGTTCGAAGGAAGTAGAACAATTGAAGCAACGCCTCCAACAAGCCGACCAGAGGGACGAAGAGAAGAACACGGAAATTAAAATGTTGCAACAATGTAGGCTTGCCTTATTTTTTTTTATCATTAACGTACCTTTATTATCGCTTGGATTATTTTAATTAATTGTTAGATATCAGCATTTTGAAACAACCACGGATATTTTCAAACTTTACTCCTTTTTCGTTTACGACGTTTTCTTTTCATTGTTCAGCTTGCAAAGTTCAGCACGAGGAGGATGCTCGGGATAAAAAAATTCACGATGAATTGAAAAAAACACTGAAAGATTTGCTCGACACCAAGGAGGCTCTTGCTCGTACCGATGAACTTTATCAGCGACTTAGAGCACGCTCGAAACAAGAAATCGAATCACTCGAAGCTCGAGTTTCGTCGATGGAGAAGAATTCCAAAATTCAGAAAATGTCGTTGCCCGAAAAAGTTGAGGCGGAAAAGGTGAAAAACGAGAGGGACGAATTAAAGGCCATTGTCTCTGAAAAAGAACTCGAAATGCAATCGTTGATGACAAACCGAGATATCATGATCAAGCAGTACGAGACTTTAGTTAAATCCTTGCAAGATGATTGTGAGCGTGGTCGAAAAGAAGTAAGTAATGAATGCTAATCAGGCTGTTTTAGCCTATTTTGGACTTACAAAAATATAAGTTTTGTAACATTAATAATTCCCAGAGAATGATAGGGAAATAGCAAGTCTGAAGTAGGAATCGGATATTAGATTGAGAAACTTAATTTTGTTTATTTTTCCAGATATCGCGGTTTCAGGAACTTTTCCGCCGAATGCCGGCTACACCACAGGGAAAAGAAAATAAACGCACAGATGAAAATTCGGAGGATCAAGCTCCGCTGGCGAATCTCTCAGATTCTGAAATTCGGTAAGTTTGTCGTGTGCTTTACAAAACAATATAGAGTGACATTTTTCTTTGCCAGCTAATATGTGGCAACTGCATTGAAATATGGATTTGTAAATAAGCATTTTATTAATTTTCCCCTTCAGAAAAATCGCAAGACATCGAGCTCCCCTCGCTCCACCACCGGCAGAAACGAAAAAAAGTACACGCAAAAAGAAATTATACACGCCGGTAGACGAGTACGGCGTTGATATAGAAGTCAGCGAAGTAAGTTTCTTCTATTCTAATAATTGATGTCAAAAGATAATTGCCGAATGATTCACCGTGCAGATATGTCGTTTTAATATGAACATTGTCAATTATAGGCCGACCCACCAGCTTCGACGTCTCCTTCGGCTTCCATACGACGTTTGAGGAACCGCAAAAAGTAGATAATGAATCATCGAACATTTTACAATAGCGCACCAGGCCCCGCTGTAAATAATTGTACAGGATTATTACACTTTTTTTTCATGCCCTATCAGCTTGTCTTTTCTGATACAATTGCGCATTGCGATCTGTGGGTAATAACCGTAAGGCTGAAAATAATATAAAAATGGAATATCAGGTGATCGAGTGTAAGGAAAGTCGGAGTAATTCGATTTTTCGATTACTGTTTACACCAAGGCAGACGGCAGTGTCTCAGCGCGAAGGTCTTCTGGCATTTGATCGTGATCTTTTTTATAACCATTTTGCCCGAAGCGAAACTGATACGGACTCCAAACTGCCTTGAAGAAAACAAAATCATGGAGATGAATATAAAACAGGAACTGTTTTATACCGAATGATAACGTTATCAAAACATGAGCTGTGCCAACTGGTTACTGCTTTGACATTCCTATTAGATCGAATGAAACAAAGGAAGGAAATCATTCGGAGTGATTTTGAATCGTACTTTGCAGGTAATTAGCCTTAAGACTTCGGCCAAATTTACGCGATCGGAGGGATTGCGAATAGCACTTTTCAGCCTTAGGCCAAGTTCATACGAGGTCTTTTGCACAATGTAGGTATGTGCGAATTCTGTGGACGGAACGCAAAAATCTTCAGTATTTCGAAAACCCACAAACGAAATCTCGGACGAAACTGCTATGTAAACATAACCTAAGGCTGACGCTCCCGGATCGCAGTCATTTTCGGTCGCGCAGGATTCGTCGATGCCGAACTTGTTTCGTTGCTATATTCATTTTCGTTCTTATTTGCTCAGTTATAGTGAATAGAAACGTGACAATATGGAAACTGATTTTTTCCTGGGATTGTTTTTCAGTTTTTAATTTTTTTATACTGTTCGGTCCTCTCTCAGTTTTATAGAGTCCGCGAACCGTTAGTAATCTTGACATATGGACAGCACTGTTATCATATTGAGGGCAAAGGGCCACTATCGAAATCGCTATTCGATAAAAAAATAATCGATATCGCGAAACGATTCGAGCTTTGCGCCGAGTGGTACTTAATCGAGCATAGGTTATGTTCAGAGGCGCAAGGGATGTTGGGAGGATCACAATCATCATCATAACAAACTGCTCTTCCGCGACGCGATCGCCTTCACACTTTCGTTTTCAGTTAAAATCGCTAGAATTTCGCGAGTGGTATGATAGTATCAAGTATTAAAAAATGTGTTGTTGACAACCAAAAATATTGTAAGTTATATCAGCTTTCCTTTGATTTATGCTTCCACTTTTCCAATCGTATTCATATTCACAATCGTTTATTTTCTTGAATATTTTTTTCGGAACCATAGCTTTTTCGTAATGCACTAACGATTATTGATGAATTCATTGAAAGTGCATTGCTTCAATCTCTAGTACGAAACTCAATCATAACAAGATGCGAAAGATCAGAAAAAATCCACACGTGGTCAAACTCTGCATGAAACTATAAATCCACAAATCTTTTTGGTTACAACTATTTTTATTGTATGATTGAAGTAATATATGATGAATCGTACGCTTTGACTTTTTAATACATAAATTATGTATCGGAGTGAATGAAATTGTAATCCATATATGATTTAAAGGCATTGCGAAGGGTTGCTCCAAGAACATTTTGCTTAGGCTCAGTCGTGTCCTTTGTAAAACAAAAGTTTTGTAATACAGTGCGCATGATACATTCTGTTAATACCAGGCTTCACCAGCCGTCGTGTCTTCTCCAGCATACTTTGTACAACATTTACGACACAAAGGAACGGCAATGGATAAAAATTGTGTCACGTGATTAGGCGTCGTATTCATAAAGGCACCATGAATGGGCAATGTAGTATGATTCTGTTGAAGAAGCAACAAGTGCTATCAATTTATTATTCCTTAGTGATGAATTTATTATTCCGAGGTTGGTTAAAACTTTTGCTTTGTTTCTGAATGTAAGGAAATGAAGTATTTTTAATTTATACGCTAATAGGTAATGTAATTCAATTTTTTAAAATAGAAATAATCACACGTTTGTAGATAATTATGTATAATTTTGATTGATTATCGCAGCATCATTCTTCATTGCTCTTACAGAAGAAAGTAGAGAATAAGTACACACCGACTTTATTCCATTGCAATCTTTCCTATTGCAGTTGATAATGGAAGTGGAAAATGACCAAAACCAAGATCATACAGCGGTTGGAGAAAATGCTAAAGGAGTATCACCTTCGAACGCCGGTATGTAATCTTCTTTGTGTCAGACGGTTATCTAACATAATTTGTAATTTCAACTAAACGTGCTCCTTTTCCTCCGACAATTATCGTATCTCCTTGGGACGAAAGGTTGTATTCTCTAGTACGATTCATTCTTCAGAGTCTAAATCGAATATTCGGTAATTGACAAAAGAATGCTACAAAAGTATGCTAAAAAATCTTTTCTGCTTGTTCATTCAAAAAAGCACTTGAAATGTGGGGCTGTACGTGAAATTCATAAATAAACTTACATATTTAATTAAGGCTCTAATATAGATTGAAATCGATTCAAAGAAATAGTGATCCTCCCTTATTGCTAAATTTGAGATATCATTTAAGAGTTATTTTTAATGTTATAGTATTTTCTTCGCATAGATCGTCATATTTATCATACCGCACTTTATTTTCAGGCAAGAAAAATGAAACGCAAGCGGAAGGATCCAAAAGCCCATCACCAGGCAAACAGTGAGTCTTACAATAATTGAACATCGAAATTATACTTGCGAAAGGGATACGTATATTATATGATGCTGAAGCTGTGAGGCAAACCTAGTAGACACTTGCCATCCTGAACTAGCGCAAATAACGATCTCAAAGATGTTTTCAAAAGTCATTATTGAAACAAATAATACGTCGATAGAATCGTCTAATTATATAGAGTAAACATGAAATTTGCCAAGTCGCCTGTGTCGTGTATGTTGACAGCGGTAGGATTTAAAAACTTTTTTTTGTATCGGCAATGCGACTCGCACTATATTTTTAAAAATGATTAACTAAATTCGTCCCTGAAGCAAATTCTTTTTATACAAGACGAAGCTTATGTTTATGTTCTTAAAACATTTCGTTTTAAGAACATAAATCATCAAAATATATTTAAATGTCATTCATTGCGAAATATAACGGAACATTGATAATAAATTCGCATATCTTCCTGCTACGATTCTTGATACGTATTTTCTTAAAAGTTTATTTCCATTTGGATAAGCGTGTGCTACATTGCCAAATGTACGATTATCACCAAGCTGTTTACGTCATACGTATTATCTTAATTGTGTGTGTGTGTATAAATCTATAGGTACACAGACTATCGCTCAAAAGTTTGGAATACAGCAGTCGATACTTTTTTGTCGAACTAAAAATTAGATAACTCCGTCGAAGAAATACATAACGAAATTCATCAAACAGTATTTTAAAGGAAACATTTCCACATTTGTTTTGTTTTTCTTAAATGTTTTTGATGTTTGTTTTTCGTCTTGGCCCATCTGTAAGCGAACATTTTCGGCTATTTTTGGATAATTGAAATTTGCGCACATGACTTTTTCTTATCATTTGTATTAATCACTAGTGTTTATGGATGAGCGTCCATGAGTGTATACGAGTTACACGTGTGTTGTATGATTGCGCAGATAAAATTAAGGTTTCTTCCTGGACTTTTTAAATGGTTCGTCCTACGCAAATACCTCCGGAATATATTACCGTCGCACTATCACTCGCGTTATCTTTGCGAGGGGATTAGCTTGTAAGAATGGCCGTTGACGCGTGAGGACAGAAATAACAACTGAAAGATATAGGACACATTGAGAACTAATGCGCAAAATCGAAAAATGCTATAAAATGTATTTTGTATACTCTATTTCACGAATTTTATAGTTCCTTTTGAGAATTATAATTGTTTAGGTAAAATCACGATAAAATAGCCAGTTTACGGTAACACCTTTTTTTTTAAATTAAAATATTCAATTAAAAGGCCATCAAAGGCAAGCAGGTCTTTGTAGTTTTTGAATTTTTAAGTTTGCAGCGTTATAAACGTAAAAAAAATATTTTTTTCCATTTTAAAAATTTTTGAAGACAATGCTGTGCTTTAAAACCTCCCGAAACATTTATTTCGGATGTCATTGAAGTTGGATTATGACAAAAGATTTTCGAAAACAAAAGTTTTATACGTTTTAGGCAATTTAGTGGAACGTTATTCTTTGATGTGTTCATTTTTTACGAATTTAAAAGAGTTCAGAGATTCAGAGAGTCATCAACGATCTGAATTCTTGGAATCCAATGAATTTTCGTTTTCAATTCACTATTTTCCCTTTCGTCCGAAATCAACTTTCGAGAATTTCTCGTAGATCGCAAAATTAAAAAAAAATGAACGACTCAAAAAAATATGGAAATGTATAATCGACATAAAAAATGCAATCTTAAAATTTCATGAGAACTGAAAACATTACTAGTGCTTAGTAACTGATATTATTCATAATAATGAAACGAATTTACGCGAAAATTGTTCCACTGTTGATTCGCACTTGTATTTAACGATCGAGGAAGCGATTCCCCGAAGACGATGCAGTTAATATTTAACCAGTTGTTGCTTAACGAAAAATCGTTTCGGAAGTGGGCAGTGAGCGAGGAAACGGAAAAAAAAAAAATGTCCCTCCCTCATTATCATTCACGTCGATCGTCTTCTATTTACATTTGGTTTCGTCGTATCTTCTTATCACCGTTCCCTCGAACGTTTTACAAATTACGTGACCATGAAATGAAAATGTGTACCCGGGAGTCGTGAAGAATCGTCGAGGTGCATCAGCCGATGGTGTCAGTCACTTTTGCTAACGTGCCTCGACGTGCTTCCTCCTCGCTAAAAAATCCAACCTTTTTTTTTAAATCTTTTATTTAACTTCACTTGTATGTACGTTCTGGAATATTGCAATCAATATTTTTCCCTAATTATTTCGTTAATGGAAGACCAAACTGTGTACGAACGAGAAAGTTAATAATCGATAAGGAAAGCAAATAGCATGTGCGAACGACTGATGTAGATAGTGAATAAGCATCATCGATAAATTTATTCGACGTGAAATTAATGTTTGTTCACCAGTGTCAAAGCGAGCACGTCTTTTCTAGTGGCTGAATAACGCGTTACCGGAAAATACGATTCGAACCATTGACAAAATACACTTGTCAAAATCCTTCATTTTTATTAACAATTCACGAGAGGTTACAAATCACTGTCAAAAATGAGACACTTGGTATGGCGTTACAAACCTCTCAAGAACTTCCTGATTACTGGGTGAGTTGGATTACGCGCTCGTCGGATTATCCAGTATAAAAAATATTCAAAAATAATCCTATTTTCAACATTACCGAACTTATTTATTTTTCTGGAATTTTTTGAGCAACAGATTTTATAAGATACATTGAAAAAAATCAATTTTGGAATGCAGGGAATCGTTGTTTTTATTTTGTTTGTTTTCTTTTGAAATTTTTACCGTTTTCGTAGTTTAGGAATGACATTTTTCCAAATTGGAGGAATATTGTTTTCGTTCGTTGTAACGATGAGATCGTTATTCTTCCGTGAATTAACGATTTTTGAACTAAAATTTGGCGACATTTTTCGACAATTTTTAGATCTTGTATAAATAGATCTTAAAATAAAAATAAATAAAAAATAGAAAATTATGTCTTTCTGTAAATATTGTACAGAAAAAAGACAAATTTGGGTTAATCATTTACGGTTATTTTTTAGATATTTTTGGCATAAAAATTATTATTACACAAAAAAAAAATTGTTTTTTTTTTTTTCGTTCATGGGTTGAACGATCCGGCCACTTGAATTAATACGAAGTGTTTCGTTTCGTGTCTATTGCGTCGGTAGGATCGCGACAATAGAGTTTACGTTCTCGATTCGTCGCAACTTCCGCACGTTTTTCATTCGGCAACAGGTCGTAGGAAACCTTGACGAAAGGAGAACAGCTTGGCTCTGCCAGCGTCTCTCGTTTCGCGTTTTGTTCCGAGCGTTGCACTTCCGGTGCAAGAAACTTCGGTTCAATGAACGTGCTGTTTAAGAAAAAAAAAATAAATGCGATAAAAGCTGTGGCGATTAATTGAAGCGTGGAAGGCGTTACAGTTTTTCCAATTTGTTTGTTTTTAAAGTTAAAAACAATTGGTGGCTATATATATATATATATATATGCATTCGTAAAAAAAAAAAAAAAAACGTCACGTAATTAACATTTTGCTAAAATAGTTCGCTGGACATCGTTTTTTTGTAATAATTGTTTTAGCAAATATTCCTACAGAAATCAAATTATACGAGATATATTTGATAATACGTAAAAATAATTTTTTTCACATTATCCAAAATTTTATCGAACGATAAAATTTTGGACAATAGCGATCAGAGATCTCTAACAAATTTCCAAAATTTAATTTTAATAAATAATCATAATGTGTAATTGACATTTTCTTTTGTTGCAATTCAACAATTAAAAACGGTTATTAAAAAATCTTGCGTTGAAATCCGGAATACAATAATTTTGAAAGAAATTAAAAAGTACAGAAATAATATAGGAAAAAAATACGTTTCTCTGCAATGAATGCAAACGTCAGGACATTTTTTTCAAAGTTTATTTTCTGTATCAAATATTTTTTTATTGGACTTGAACGTTACTTCGCTAATATGCAGCAATGAAAAAAAAAAAACATCGATAGAGCTACATTTAAAAAAAATGAATTTAATTATCAACAATTCTCGATCTCCTGCCGGATAATTCGAACATCGATAATTAGAATAGTATCGAAGTTCGTGTTGGAATGCAACGAATTATATTTTCATTTTCTCATTTTCATTATTATTATTAAAAATAAAATTTTATCAAATTTTTATTGCGATTAGTTGAATGAAAATGCAAAAAAATAAAATTAATAAATCACCGATCGATACGCTCGGTACAAAATTGAATTTTTATTGAAAATGAAAACAAAAAAAAATTATTTTCACTTCGTTTGAACGATGCAAACTCAAATGACATTTATTGGTGTCATAAAGACTTAAGGTTTTTACAGCCGTGCGATACACCCGTGCACGTGTGCGTTGCCCCGCGCAAACTCGAGAGCTAGTCTCGTTTCGAATCGGAGCAACTCGCGTTCCTTTCTCTTGTCTCTCGATTCAACTGGGAACTCTCGATCACGAGGTATTCCGCAGTTGATCTCCGACAGCCTTCAAATTCGAACGTACGCGTTATGAATCAGCGAGATACGTTTTAAAACGAGTTTAAAGATCATTTGTTGGCTCGAAGTTATACCGAAAAAAATGATTTACTCGGGAGGCCAAAAATCAATTTAAAAGAAATTCAAAAATCAATTTAAACACGATTTCATACAATTCACAAATCAATTTTTAAAAAATTCAAAAATTAATTTAAATACGATTTAATACAATTCAAAAAATCAATTTTTAAAAAATTCAAAAATTAATTTAAATACGATTTAATACAATTCAAAAAATCAATTTAAAAGAAATTCAAAAATTAATTTGAATACGATTTAACACAATTCAAAAATCAATTGAAAAATCAATTTAAATACGATTTAATACAATTCAAAAATCAATTTAAAAGAAATTAAAAAATCAATTTAAATACGATTTAATACAACAGTTTACTTTTTTTTTTCGGTAGCATTTGTGAAAGTGTTACTTTTTCCGCGTCGTTGGATTTTGCTCACCCAATGTACGTAGTGAATTTAGGAAGTTTCTGTTAAAAGTTCGTTCCCTCGTCGCCGAGAATTCGCGTTCTTTTTCCGGAAAAACAAAACTCTCGAAATGCGGAAAGTGTAGTCGTGAAAGTTGCAAACGAATTTTATGACGAGGTACACACGAACACAAAAAATGCGTCAGATGTACGACACTATTTCGAGAATTGGTTTACAAAAGTCGAACGACGACACGGAACGAGGAAACAATTGTTCCTCGTTGCAGGAAGATATGCGTTTGCTCGGGTCAGTACTTTATAAAAATTAATACGTTTTTCAAAAATAATTATTTATACTTTCTCATTTCTCATCGTCACATAACGATCTATGCAATACAAATTAAAAAGTAGCAGCGTTCTTTTTAAATTTTCAGCAAATTTAAAAGGTTACAGAAAAATGACGTTTCAGTTTGCAACATTAGAGAGCAACAAACATTTGTTCGGGTGGTCTGCTTTTTATCAACTAATTTCGCTTCGATGCTTTCTTCTTACTAAAGATTTTTCACCGCGATTTGCAAAAAAATACGCTTCGAATGATAATAAAAATAAATATGAGAAATTAAAAAAAAAAAATAAGGAAAAAAGAAACGTTGCATTACAAGTATTCAACTTTCAACGTAATCGGAAAATCCAAAGCGTGCTATAGCGAAGAGACAAATTTATGCTGGTTTTTCAAAAACGTTGTTTGAATATTTTGGATTTTAAGGATTATTTTGATCGCCTATGTATTTTTGTCTACATAAAAATAACACTTTTATTTGTATTATTACGTAAAATTTTGTTTAATGCTATTACAATTCAATTTTTTTAAATAACAAATTTACACTAATAAATATTAATTTTCCACGTCGGATAATAATTGGAGATAAAATTCGAGGGTGTTCCACATTGGATAATCATTTTAATCAAATTCGATAAGAAATAACTCAATTTTAAAATTGAATTTATACGGTTGCATCGTTTTATTATTATCAACAAATACCCAAACAAAATTAATACACATACACATATATTAGGATTTCCCAATTATCGCGAATTTATTAATCGTTGAATTTATTAAATTTATTAAATGTTTCGCTATTTTATAAATTGGCAATATTTTCAAAAAAATGTAAAAATGCAACGAAAAAAAAATGAAAAATCGTGCTCTTTTACCATTTGCGCTTAAACATTCTGTTCCAAAAATTCGAATTCGAATTGGTACTTTTTGGAATGAATACGACGCACAAGAAGTTTAACGTGAATGAGAAAAAACTCGTTTAGCCCCCCTCACCGCTCTTTCTGTACGAAGACGACGAGACGCGTCAATTGCAAAGCTCAGATATTTCACTCGACTGATATTGAACGTTCGATTATCTTCGTTTCGTTGAGCATGCACGTTACGATTCTACGAATTATCATGCAGATTCGTTTGATCGTTTCCGTTAAATCTTTCGAAAAATTGCGACAGTTTTTTTTAACAACGGACGCGTAAAACTTTTTTTTATCGAAAGTTCAAATTTGTTTTTCGGCTTCTTCTTGAATTAATTGGATGGTGAATTTAAAAAATTTTATTGTTTGGAAAAAATGAAGAAATTAAAGGAACGAGAATATTCGAAAAAAAAAAAGAAAAAATATTCATGAAAAAAATGGATAATAAATACTAGGATAATTTCATGTGCAACAGAGCTATTAAAAGTGACTGAAAGTGACGAAAAATGCATTCCATTTGTAATTAGTTAATTATGGTCGATGCTTGTCATACATATGTATCAGGACGTTGAATCATAACGATTTTTATGTATTTGTGAAACGGTAGATAACATAAAAGATCGATGATAACAACGATGACGATTCTCCTACCAATTACCTTGACATCGATGATTTTACGAAAGATCGTTGGCCTCTAGTAAATACGAGATCCTTGCATTCTTAAGCCACCTCGTAATCCGTTCCAGAAACCATGATATCCCTCCAAGTTGATTATAATATTCGATAAATATTTTTCCTGTAACTGATTTTTTAATTATATTGTTAAATATTTTTTGTGCGACGTAACTCATTTTCATGGATAACTTTCCTCGTAACGACTTGAATTCTTATATTTTTATAATCGACAAACGATTTTAAAGAGATTTGATAAACGAGAACAGATTTTTACAAACAAAATCTGAAAGTAGTAAAATAATTAAAATTCAAAATTCGATTTCCCGAAAAATATTGGTAATCGGTAAAAATCATTTTAGAGTCTCTCTTAGAATATTAACAGGACAGTCTGGACAAAATTTCACTTTGATCGAAGAGAAATTCTTTTCGGAATTTGCATTGAAGTATTTTTTGAGACTCAAAAATGAGGCAAATAAAAATGTGGAAAGTTCATTCTATTATTTAACACAATTTTTTTAATTGTTAAACTATCAGGAAATTTTTTTTTTCATTAAACAAAGAAAAAAAATATATTTTTTGTTTATAGCGTAGTTTTCTACTTTTATCATTAAAAAAATTTTGTTTTTTGAAAATTGAAGGTAAAGATCTTTACGAAGAACGAGAAAAAGCATTTGGGTGATTTTTATAATTTGAAAAAGCGAAAAAATTCAGCAATTTGGAAGAAACAACATTTTTTTCGTCATTAAATTATTATTGCCATTAAAAGACGTAATTTTCAAAATTGTCTTCGTCAACAGTTTTAAAGAAAAGAGTACTCGTCCAAAAACATAATGACATTTTTTTAAATTCGTTGTTTTTCGATATATCGATTTTTAAATTAATCCCGATTAAATAAAAAAATACCGTAACGTTCGTAAAAGTATTAACGGAGATACAAAAATGCTCGGCATTGCACGTATCTCTACGTCCAGAATGTGTCACGCGCGCTCGTTCGCCAGACACAAATTCTTCTGTTTTTAAAGAAAGTCCGATTCATGTGCAGAAAGTGTGACGATTTAGTCGTCGCTCCGTAGAGGTTGCTTGCGATTTATCGCTTTGATTGATAAAGCTATATTCTCGATCTGGTCACCTAATTACTTCAGATTAAATCTCGTTCGGTTTGCATAATCCGCCTAGCGATTGCTGATAAATTAAAGAATTTTTTTTTTTTAACTAAAAGAAATATATTAAATTAGAAACGTCATTTATGGGACTAGGTTTGAACGCAACGATTTATTCGAAATTTCCGTGTGTTGTTATTGCGTAAAATTATTTTTAATGCTATTACAAATAATTTTTTTTTTTATAATAAATTAACATTTTGAAATATTCATTTTCCATGTTGGATAATAATTGAATGTGAAATTCGATCATGCTCCACATTGGCTAATCGTTTTAATCAAATTCAACAATAAATGGCTCAATTTTTTAATTGAATTTATACGGTTACATAGTCTCATTATTATCAACAAATACCCAAACAAAATTAATACACGTACACATATATTAGGATTTTCCAATGATCGCGAATTTATTCATCTTTGAAATAAATCTTTCATTATTTTTTTAATTTACTGTAAAATCCGAAAGCGCAGTCCATGTATATGCAATATTTTCAGAATTCGCGACGATTCGGTTGAATTCTTTTTTTCAACCTTTACTGTCTCCAAAAGCTGTTTTTCCATAAAAGATCGGGTTAAATTCATATTGTTATAATTATTGAATTATTTTTCTATTATTTCGAAATACTTTACAACAATTGAATCGAATATTGATTGAATTAATTAAAAGTTGTTTGGTTTCTATTTTTAATACAATTTTAAAGTGTTCGAATTTCATGATAAAAAATTGATTAATTTTTTACAATAAAATTCGAATCACGAACTATCGTAGCTGAAATTTTCAAAAATTGTCGCGATTTTAAAATATTCATCCAGTCACTCCAAGTCCGAAAAAAAATATTGGCATGATTCTTGTACGGTTCCAATCAGGAAAAAAAAAACATTGAAAGCAAAAGGAAAAAAATTCGTTGCCTTTGCGTTTCAACGGTGCTTCGACTTTCAACGCCCTCGTTTCGTAATATTAATTGAAAAATGTAATAAACGACGATAACTCGTTATCACCGTTGCAAAAGTCGTTCGTTTTAATCGTTATAAATTAACGTGTATCAATTGATATTCGTCAGCATCATATATACAACTGTCTTATCAGTTAATTCTTATCTCTTTTAAGCTTTTCGATAATTCGAGGGTCGAAACGATCAGTTATAAGATCGATAAATTCCGTTATGGTTAATCGCTTATATTCTTGATGACAATTTCGATTGGGAACTGAACGTAATTTGGCAATAAAATAAATAACGGATGAGAGCTTGAATCTCCGCAGGATTGGAACAAAAGTTTTTGACATTTTCGAAGTATATGAAAAAGAGCGAAACAGCTGTATAATCGATACGAGTGGGAAGTAGGAGATAAACGATTTTAATATCGTCGTCATTTATCGCTATATAACACGCTCAAGATGAAATTCCGACCAAGGTCGTTTGCCCTCCGGGGATGAAATACGAAGGGTTCCGATGAGAGGAAGAGAGAGGAAGAGTGAAAGAGAAAATATTTGTGGGCGGATCTCACTGACGCATTTCCAGTGTACGAGTTATTCACATTATTCGCGTCTCTATTTGTGCGGGTTTGCCGAAGCGTTGTGACGACACGAAACCACTCCGGGAAACTCCGTGATGTTACAAGTGAAGGAGAGGGCATTTATTAATAACACGTGAAATGAAAAGCGTAAATACTGGGGTAAATACGTCAGTGAATCTCGTATAATTGCAATTGTATTATAGAATAAATATTTGTGATTTTGAAAAAGTTTAACCCGTTGAGAAGAAGAATAATATATTTTTTCCATTAACGCAATCCTTTAGTTTCTCAGCTGTATTTTTTTACGGTTTCTTCAATAATTTTTTACGGGCAAACCATCGAAATAATCAATCTCATTGTTTTTGCATAATCTTTATTGAGATTTAAACAAGCTTTACAAATTTTTTGAAGTCAAAATATATAATAGAATAAAAGTTATAGCGGCCGACAGGAAGACATCAAGGAAAAGAGGTGCTTGACGGTGACCTAGATTGCGGCTGTTCTGCTTATCGGAAATCAAAAAACCAAACGGCATTTTAATCTTCATATTTAAGACTAGCTATTGACGTAGAGTTAATTCTACATTACAAAAATTGAATTTTTTATACACTTTTGAAAATTACGTTCTAGTTTTTACTCATTTTTTCTTAAGTTTTTCGCTCGTAGAAAAAAAACTATGGAATCAAACATGATAATCCTACGCTAATCGCTGGCTTATAACATATTATAGATGCTGTATAAATTTGAACAGAATCGGTGCAGTAGTTTCTGAAATATCGTGGTCACCGTTTCGAAAAATGGTGTTTCGAGAATAACGCGTTTGAAAGTTCGTGCATGTGCGGCGTTCCAGGGCCGTAACTTGTGAGCCTCGTCGAATATCGAAAAATCCTTTGGCACACATTTTCTACAAATATTATAGTTATGATTTATGCAGGAAAAAGGATCGATTTTTTCGACCCGAGCAACTAGAAAATCCCCTTAACCAGGAAGATGACGAAACGAGTCATTCAGTCATTTTGAAAAAACGTTTGTTCTCGCCGAATTTTTAACGCCGTGTCAGTGATGGCAAAAATATTTTATGGATAATCATTTGGATTTTTCAAGAAGTGGTCGATTTATCCTACCAATGATGGAGCAGTGATATCACTTGCTGACGATTATTTATTTATTGATACTCTTAAGCACTGCTTATTATTTACGCATATTCCATTTCACATCGAATATCCAGCTCGAATTACTAATCACCGGACAGGTGCACCCGCATTTATCGTCAATAGTATTGTATGCTCCATCGATCGTATTCTGGTTTATCCGAATTCTTCGTCAGCCAACGATATCTCGAAACTTACATGCACTGTTAACATTAAGCATTTACGTTTACCTCCTACTGATCCAAAAAAATCCGATCGTTTTTTTTTTATATTTTCCGTCACTAATTTTAGATACGAATATATTTCCTACTCTTTTTATTTAGCTATCAACTATAACATATGCGCAATGTATGGTTTTCATTAATAATTCAATGACAAATTTAATGGAAATTCCAATTGAATGATTTTATTGATCCTAAAATCATTTTTAGTATAACAATTTTAATTATCGTTTTGGGAATAATCGAAAATATATTATTTTGGAAATGTTGAGGATTCTCGTCGAATTTCAAACAATTTGAAGTCAATAAATTTTGAGGATTTCGGTTGATAATTGAATATTATTTAAAGAGCTGTAAAAAATATTCACTTTTTTGCTTTTAATATCTTTCAAAAAATATATGTAAAAATCTGCAAGAAATATTCACTTTTTTGCTTTTAATATTAAAAAAAAAGATATTAAAAGAGCTGCAAAAAAGATTCACTTTTTTGCTTTTAATATCTTTCAAAAAATATATTTTAAAAGCTGCAAAAAATATTCACTTTTTTGCTTTTAATATTTAAAAAAATATATTAAAAGAGCTGCAAAAAATTCACTTTTTTGCTTTTAATATCTTTCAAAAAAGATATTTAAAAACAGCTGCAAAAAATTCACATTTTTTCTTTTTAATATCTTTCAAAAAAGATATTAAAAGACCTACAAAGAATATTCACTTTTTTGCTTTTAATATCTTTCACAATCGATAATAAAAAAAAAGCTGCAAAAAAGATTCAATAATAAAAATAGAGAGATTAAAAGAATCACGAATTTACGTCGGGGTTTTCAACGATGTTGACTTCAACCCGTTATT
Source organism: Ophioninae sp. A BG-2022a (assembly GCA_030523105.1). Lineage (NCBI taxonomy): Eukaryota > Metazoa > Arthropoda > Insecta > Hymenoptera > Ichneumonidae > Ophioninae sp. A BG-2022a. The sequence goes on along the minus strand of JAPYZI010001049.1, from coordinate 15,786 downwards.
CGTCTGAATTCACCGGAATGAAACATTCTGTGTGTTTACTTTCTGCGCGATTTATACTCTCACCGGAAGCGACTATACACATGCATGAAAGTTCAAAGTCTACGTTCCCTATATATGAAACTCTAATGGAAAATAGTGATTCTATTATCATCATGATTATTATCGGGTTATCTCTTTCCCGTTGCTTGATAGGATGGTGCAACAGTTTTCGCCTCACATTTTTCTACGCGTTGAAGACGATAGTGTGATATCATCGATGTGTACATTACCAACCACGTATACGAATTCGGCGCGTGTGAATACGAGAATTAGTGATAAGTAAACCGTCGCCACAGTAATCCCGACTTCTTCGTAAAATCATTGACAATTAGCCAATGGAAAATTCGTAGTGGTTCGTTATACCGGATGTGAAATTTGTTAATACCTAACGTATTTTTATTAATCGATAGAATCAAGGATATCAAAGTGTGATCAATCGACGCGAATGAAAATTGAAAAATTTGTTAAAAATGGCGGCGTCTAAATGTACACTCGAAAATAACGAATGATTGATAATCGTTTATCAAAAAATTACATTAATTAAAAATAGGACTATCATTGTTAGCTAATTAATTAAAAAGTGTGTTAGCTAGCTAATTAAAAAATGTGGTGATACGTTGTTGGAACAAAACGTATCGCGTTGTGAAAAATTTCTTTGTTCGCATTTGTTGCGTTATCGAAATTGTGAAAAAAAAAAATAAATAAATAAAATACGGGTGTAAAATGACGAAGGATGACGATAAAAAGCCACTCCTTGTGATGAGTTCTGCTGAAAATCTTTGGTGAGAAAGATGAACTTCTATAAAATCCGATAAAGTTACTTTTCTATGTTTTATTTATACATTTTTTTCGCTCTTCAAATAATTCGTACGGAAATGTTTCGCGTCAGGAAATTCAAGTTGAGATGTTTGCTAATTCTTTTTAAAAAACGAAATAATTATTTTTTCTTCAAATCTGTTGTCAAATTTATCTTAAAAAAACGACATTGAGATGATCGTAGAAAAAATTCTATTGAATTTAATTACATTACCTTCTTGAATAAATAATCAGACGAGATGGTTAATGCGTATTTGAAATATTTATTAAAGTATTGTTACGAACAATATTTATTTTTAATATTTATATAAAAGCTCGTGGTTTTTATACAAAACCCAAACAATGCTACAATTTTTTTTTTCCTTTTTATTTATACTTCTCATTAAAAAAGATTCACGAACAATGTAAATTTATTTCGAAAACGAAAGAAATAGTTGTTTAACGATAGAAAAACATTTTTGGTACGCTCGTCGATCAAAGGCTTTTCGAAAAAAAAAATCTTGAGGGAAGTGGTTTATTAAACATTTCGTTTAATCAATTTCTATTAATTAATAGATTAATTAATCTCTTATTAATACATTTCGAAAGGTTCTATTGATAAATTCTCTATTAATTAATAAATTTCGAAAAGTTCTAAGGCTCCATTAATTAATAAATTAATTCTATTAATTAATCATAAATTCTATTAATTACAAAGTTTCTTAAAGTTCTAAGGTTCTCTCAATTACTAAATTAATTCTATTAATTAATAATACATTCTATTAATCAATAAATTTCGAAAAGTTTTAACAATGTTTTTCCGCTGATGATTTCAGGGACGGGGAGGAAGAACGAGAACTTCTAGGTGCGAGCAATCCGGTCGAAACTCCGGGGATACAAAACGGAAACTCGAATGATGGAAAAGTAACGACCGTGAGAATCAAGATCGAGGGGATGAGTTGTCAGAGTTGCGTCAAAAATATCGAATCAACGATCGGTAATCGTGCCGGTGTCGCTAATGTCAGAGTAGTACTCGCGGAAAAGACTGGCTACATAGATTATGACGCCGGTGAAACATCCTCTTCGGAATTGGTCGAGGCAATAAGCGACATGGGCTTTGACGCTTTTTTGACGTCTGACGAAAATGACGATCTTCGTTCCAGCGGACAAAAAATTTCTTCGGTCACGAGTACCTGTAGTATACATATAGACGGTATGACATGCTCCTCTTGCGTCAATAGTATTACAGGTGAGTACTCTTTTGACAATCATTTTCATTATCATTTTAAAAGGACATTGAACATTCTTTATTATTCGATAAAACATATTTTTAATCCAACAAGAAATAAAAAGCCATCCCAGAAATTCTCTTGTGCAAAATCATTTCTATAAAATGAAAAACAACGTTCAAGTGTAACGGTTGGAAGTTCGCACAGTTGGAACGCAAGGACGAATCTTGGATCGTCATCTCTTATTTATTGCTAGCGAAAATCATGTTTTTAGATTTAGAGTGGAGACTTTGAAACAGCAACAATTCTAAGAATTATTGTTTTTGTTTTCGTGGAAATTTTCGAAAGAACAAAAGTTCGTTACCGTTGCATTCCAACGATTCAATGACTTCAAAGTCATTGAATTTAATAAAAAATTACTAAATGTAAAATCCACCTTTTTTTTTCCACGCGCATCAAAGTCGATAGAAAAATGCTTGTATCCGATCTCAAAATTTATTGAAATACCCCAGTGATTAATAAAGCTTTCAATTCTTTCCTATACACGATTGAAAAATCTTATTTTCAATTGTAAACAATTTCTATTAGAAATATTTTTTACCGGATGTCTTAATGTGAAACGATTGTTAAAAAAATATTTAAAAATGATAAATTCGGCAAGAGAAAAAAATTAAAATTCATTTTTCATTATTATTTTTTTTACAACTATTTTTATTTGACAAGAACGTGGTCAGATTTGAAAAACGATCGAGTACCAATTTGTAGGAAATATTGACGGAAGTTTCGACGTATCCTTAATGTTTCAAAAATTTATCATTTCAGAGTTGATATCAGGGAAATCCGGAGTAAAGGAGATAAACGTGAGTCTCGAAGCGAAAGAAGCAAAAGTCTCGTACAGCAGCGGCGATGTGACTGCCGATCAAATAGCAATGTACATAGAGGAAATGGGTTTCGACGCATTTGTCAAAGAAGTGAACGGTCGCAGCCTCGATCGGGCCGAAAAATCAACCCAAAGTCTGCAAAATGATCGGCTTGTTGCAAGAATGAGCGGTGGCGATTATGCGAAACCCCACGAAAATCTTTCCCACTGTTTTCTTCAGATAAAGGTTTTTTATTACTCGATAAGAATCATTGATAATAATATGCGACCCCGAGCTACAATTCAGTGGAATTATTTTTGGAGCTTTTGGAGTTTTACTTTGTTAAAATACATTTTTTTTTTTTCGTTATAAAAATATCATCGTTCAAATATAGCTACGATGATTTTTTATAAAATGATGATTTTTTCGATCCCCTTTTTGTGAATTTTTTCGTCTTCGAAATATAGGATGATTTTACGTGTATCGAAGACATTGAAGTTTGTAACGTTTTCGTTTTTTTATATATTTCAATGATTTTTAATTTCGGTTAATCTCCGATTCGAAAATCTTACAACTATTTTTAACGAAAATGTGCTCATTTCCGGAATTTAAAATCCGCAAATATATTTGGTATATTATATTAAAAAATGAGCAATGTAAATATTTAATTTTCGTTGGATTCCAACGACGTAAATATTCATTAGCGATTTACGATCGATTATTACTAAAAGATCTTGGTAGTGAAAATTAATTAAAAAAAAAAAAAAGAAAGAAACACGTTGCATTTCAGCGATGAAAATTTCCACGTCACGTGTATCGATCTAGTTCGAGGCAAAATCGCAACACACCGATAAACAAGCTTTTGGCATAAACAGAAAAATATTCTAATTGCAGACGTATATTAATGAAAGCATATTTATTATTAATTCAAAAGGGAATGACTTGCGCTTCGTGTATAGCCGCGATAGAAAAGCACTGCAAAAAGTTATACGGCGTGGAAAGTGTGCTCGTTGCTCTGATGGCTGCCAAAGCGGAGGTAAAATACGATCCTGATAAGATACGTCCGGTGGACATAGCTCTGAGCATTACGGATCTTGGTTTTCCAACGACTCTGATCGAGGAGCCTGGAACGGGTGAAGGCGAAGTCGAACTCAAGGTAACAACAAAATCAACAATTCAAAACGTCAAGAATAATAACAATTCTCGCATGTTTTCGGTAGTTCATTTTTCATCGGGAATGTAACGTGTAAAAGCGTTTATTTTCAAAAATGTAGATTACAGGAATGACGTGCGCTTCTTGCGTCAACAAAATCGAGTCGACCGTGAAGAAAATAGCTGGTGTTCGTTCAGCGGTCGTAGCCCTCGCGACCCAACGCGGAAAATTCAAGTACGACGCAGCCGAGACTGGCGTACGTGACATTATCGAGAGAATAAACAAATTGGGCTTCGAGGCATCCTTGTTTAGTAACAGGGACAAGGAAAATCGAGGCTATCTTGATCAAAAGTGAGACTTCATTAGACTTCATTAGAGGCTTTCATGACCTTACCGCGGATTCGATTATCCGTTGAAACCTTAACAGTGAGTGACGATACGGATGGACTAAAGTCGTGCCAAAAGTTTTTCTTTGTTTAGGCAAACAAATTTGTATTATAACATCCGAATGAAAATTGGTAACACGACGAAACTCGTTTCGTTTCGATGTTTCAACTGTTAAGGCGTTAACGGTGAAAATTCTTTGATCCGAAATAATTATTTATAACATCGACTATATTTGAAGCTATTTTTGATGTACATTTGACACTTGGCTAATTCTATTTCTAGAGAGGAGATACAGAAGTGGAGATCTGCATTTTTGATATCCCTAATCTTCGGTTTACCGTGTATGGTCATAATGAGTTATTTCATGCTCGTAATGTCAATCGGAGGCAAAACCCACGAGGAAATGTGCTGTATAATACCCGGGCTTTCATGGGAAAATTTGTTGTTATTTATATTTTCTACTCCCGTGCAGGTAAACGCGAGTAAAGTGAAAAAACACGAATGCTCAATCGTGTAATAGATACTTTGGTAAAATTGGACGCGCGAATAATACGTATCTCGTATGATGGTTTCAGTGTTTCGGCGGCTGGCATTTTTACGTACAAGCTTACAAAGCCGTTAAGCACGGCTCGACGAACATGGACGTTCTCATTTCGATGACTACGACGATATCGTATGTCTACTCGATCGGGGTTTTAACCGCTGCTATCGCGATGCGAGAAAACACGAGTCCTCAAACCTTTTTCGATACACCACCGATGTTACTGGTCTTCATAAGTCTGGGACGATGGCTCGAACACGTTGCGAAGGTTAGTTGCGAAAAGACATTTTCCGAAGAGCGAGCGAAAGTGGATCGGAATTGTCGAAATGCTGGTGGGAACCTTCGACCAACCTTGTTGTTTCGCCATCCGTTGATCCCGTATTCACGCGACTACAATTTTCCAAACAGGGTAAAACTTCGGAGGCTCTTTCGAAGCTGCTGTCGCTAAAAGCCACGGACGCGGTACTCGTGACGTTGGGTGAAAAGAACGAGATTCTATCGGAGCGTTTGATAAACGTCGATCTGGTTCAACGCGGCGATGTATTGAAAGTGGTACAAGGCGCGAAAGTTCCGGTGGATGGTAGAGTACTTTCGGGGCATTCGGCATGCGACGAGAGTTTGATCACGGGTGAGAGTATGCCAGTAACGAAAACTAAGGGTTCCATGGTAATAGGCGGTTCGATAAACCAGAACGGGCCATTATTGATAACCGCAACCCACATCGGTGAGCACACGACCCTCGCGCAAATCGTACGATTGGTAGAGGAAGCCCAAACGAGCAAAGCGCCGATACAACAATTGGCCGATAAAATAGCTGGTTACTTCATACCATTCGTTATTTTGGTCTCGCTCCTGACTCTCGCGACTTGGACGATCGTTGGTTACGTAAACCTGAAATATCTGCCAATATCGCATGACAATTGGGCGAACGAGTCGAGGATCAATCACGAAGAAATAATATTCCAATTCGCGTTTCGTTACGCTCTCTCAGTACTCGCGATCGCTTGTCCCTGCGCTCTTGGCCTCGCGACACCCACGGCAGTAATGGTTGGCACGGGTGTGGGAGCTCTCAACGGTATTCTCATAAAGGGTGCCGAACCTCTGGAAAACGCTCACAAAGTCCATTGCATAGTTTTTGATAAAACGGGCACCCTCACAAACGGGATGCCCATGGTCGCGAAAATAGCGTATTTCAAGAACGAGAAAGATTACTCGATCACGGAGCTTCTCGGAGTGGTCGGTACGGCAGAAGTAAACAGCGAACATCCGATTGCTTCGGCCATCGTTCGTTACGTCAAGGATACCCTGGGAACCGAGGCCAACGGTCTGTGCACGCATTTCCAAGCTGTCGCTGGATGTGGCCTCAAGTGCCGCGTCGCACACCTCGAAAGTATGCTCTCGCTAGCTGAGAAATCCGAGAAAATCGTCAATTATCGAAATCAACGGGAACAAGATAACGGCGGCTCGCGCAAGCTGAACGAGGTCCCTATCGACTTCGTAACGTTGGTAGAACACGAACAACAGAAACAAAATCAAGATCTCGAGATGTTGCTCTCACCCGATAACACCGAGGGAACGACCGAGAACGCGGAAAACGCGGATACCCTCTACGAGGTTTGCATTGGCAATCGCGAGTGGATGAAAAGAAACGGTATACCGATACCCCAAGAGGTTGACATGATTATGATAGATGAGGAGGACCTTGGTAACACTGCCATTTTAACGGTTATCAACGGGGCTCTCGTTGCTATGATCAGCGTTGCCGATACCGTCAAACCAGAAGCCCATCTCGCTATTTACACCCTCAAGAAAATGGGCCTCGAAGTTATTTTACTGACCGGTGACAATCGAAAAACTGCGGCGTCCGTTGCAAGACAGGTATTCGGAACACTTCTCGTTCCCTCGAATCATCATAGAAAAAGCTCTTCGCCGTTCTGGTGGATTGTTTCATTTTTCTTTCGAATTCAATGTAAACTTGTCCATCGAAAGCCTATTGATACAGGTTTCGTTACATCTAGGTGGGCATCGGCAAAGTATTTGCCGAAGTTTTACCTTCTCACAAAGTAGCCAAAATTCAGAAACTTCAGGAGCAAGGTTTTCGAGTCGCAATGGTCGGTGATGGTGTAAACGATAGTCCTGCGCTCGCGCAATCCGACGTTGGTATCGCGATCGCCTCGGGAACGGACGTAGCCGTTGAAGCTGCTGATGTCGTTTTGATGAAGGTAAAAGAATAACCTCGTTTATACAAATCTCAACAGCCTGTCAATGGTATATCGAATATAGTGAATGTATTATTCACAGTTGCAGTTTTTTAATTTGTCAAAAATAATCATTTTCGACATAAGTGGTATTAACGAAAAAATCATGGCTTTCAGAACGATTTGTTGGACGTTATCGGGTGTCTCGATCTCTCGAGAAAAACTGTCTACAGGATAAGATTGAACTTCCTGTTCGCTAGTATTTATAATCTCTTGGGCATTCCTATAGCCGCTGGAATATTTAGTCCTTTTGGGTTCTTCCTTCAACCTTGGATGGCTTCAGCAGCCATGGCCTTGAGCTCGGTTTCCGTCGTAGCGAGTTCACTCATGTTGAAATTGTAAGTACCATATTTTTCTTGCTTCCAACGACTTGTATTCGAATTATTCGATCGGTAACGAATTACCGGCGCGCGATTAATTTTGCGACAACCTTTTCAATTAATATTTCATAAACTTCATTAAGCCAATTAAGTTGGTTATACGTGCATTCTGTTCGAATAGACATCCTTCTTTTTTTTTTGCACCATCGTTGCGCATCTTTTGATACACCTGCTTTGATCGATAGATATAAAAAACCAACGAGGAGCGCGCTGGAAACGAGCGAATACATGAGCGTCATGCGTGCTCATTTCGCGACGAGATCGACGAATTTCGATGCTATTTCATTGCACAGGGGCCTCGACGATAATCCGGAAGCGCCGCTCCATTTGACCGGCTCGACGTTATCCAGGTATGGCCGATTGAACATACAGACACAGGACTCTTCTACGAATGAGGATTACTCCTACGCTTGATCGGGCCACTAACATCCGACAAGCTTACGCTGACTAATTTTTTTCCCTTTTTCTATCAAACACAATCGCCATTTCTGATTTGTATCAAGCACCCTTCGCTTCCCCTACCAAACATCAAACTTATTAATTTAACCCCTCATGAGGTACAATAATTCTTGTAAATACAGCATTCGTCCCGATAACAAATTTGACGAGAACTCGAATAGTGTTTTTGCGCTACGTCATAAACATATATGTAAATATTGTACATTATATGTAAATTGATATTATTTTTTGTTACTTTGTTAATTGTTATCGATGCGTTTCGAGCCCGAACGCGGTGTTCGTTCAGTTTCATATGGAGAAAACATGGATTACTGAACGAAGCGACAACAAATACTGCCATTCGCTCTTCTCTTTACTGAAGAATAATTGTGTAAAGAAAATCTGTTGTGTACCTTCGTACAATGGTAATTAAACATCGCGAATTGTAACGATAGATCGGCGGACAGGATTCGCGAATGAACGCGACAACACATTTTTTTGTACAATGAACATATACGAATTTATGTATTTAAATCGACGAGTATGTACGGATGTGTAACAATTCGGCGTACAGATATAGCATTTTCAAAACTTATTCTATTGTTGTGATATAAAAAAAAAGCTTTTCTGTTATAACGCTATTTGCCTCTTCTTTCTTCCTCAGCCCTCGTTCACATGCTGGAACGTGCTTAATACTATTGTTGTATTTTTCCGCTGAAAAATCTTCAATTTTTACTTTTTTATTAACTTGCCTAGCTTTGACGGATAATTAGTAGCGTACAAATTTTGGTTTTCATCTAAAAAATAATCCTTACTAATTTAGATTGCTTATAGTTTAGTTTTTGGGTCTAACATTAACCAAGTATGAGCTAGTTGTTTTTCTTTGCTTCCATTAACATCGGGTGGAAAATCCACGTTCAATTTAATACGAATACTAAGTGCATTTCTCTTATTCTCTTTCTACTTATCCTATTATCTTGTTTATCTCTTTAGGTAGGTATTTTTCTATTATGATTTCCATGCTGTCTATTCTAAGAGTACCTGCATGTTATCCTTTTACGAGGAGCAACGAAACGTATTCTTTTTGTTGATAACAGTAGGTAAACATAAAACTTAGCACTTGAAACTAAAAGAGAAAAAAAAACATTCGAGAACACCACTGGAATGGTAACAGCCAAATTTCTGATTATCACTTGTGTAATTTGTACGACGATAATAATACGGTGGAAAATTCGTTTTCAGGTTATTCGGGAAAACAAAGGACGAAGTCGAGGGATCTCTTCTAGGGGAAGAGACCCGTGCAATTGGCATCATCGTGTAACTTTTCGGACAGAATAATCGTTTCGACAAGCAACACTGACACGCGTGTTCGTCAAAGAGGTGGTATAAAATTATAGAGAATTACAATATCGCTTGAATTCCATACGACGAGAAACGCGATCGCTTGCGGCCTGACTACTTTTTTGTTACGTGACGAAAAGTTTTTTTTTTAGGCAAAATCATTTGCTGAGTAAATTTAACCGTGACTACACGAGTGTTTGTACTTAAATCGACTCGCTTTGTATTCATGTAATAACGCAAGGGTCAAATCGCTTTCTCTTGTAAATATTTGTAAGATAGGCGTGTATAGTTTTTTTTTTCAGTGATATACATAAGACTTCGTCATACTTCGAGCTGTGTATTTTTCTGCCAGACTAATTTTTCATTGCGACAATAAGGCTACGAAAATAATTCGTGGAAGACAGTAGTACTGTTCATGACGACAGACCGATACAGTAATTTTCTAACGCGCAATTGATATTAAAAAATACGTATTCAATGCATATATTGCGCGCATGAGCACAAATTTGTCAGGTGCTCTTTTGTTCGTTTTGTCCTCAATTTATATTCGCCACTTTTTCATTTGTACTTATGTTTTTACTTACGAGAAAAATAAATACCTTCTATATTTTGTATTACCGAATAAACATACGTGATCCATATGACAACCCGTTGGGTTCTGAAGAAAGTGAAAGATCTGACGTTTTTTTAAATATGACAAATCCCTATTGTTTCTACTTCAGGTTCTCGTTGAATTTTGAATATTAATGCATTCCGGTGAAGTCTCGGTGAATTCTACTTTTGTTTCGAAATTGTGGAGCGTAGACGACGAATTGGTAAACTTGGAATTGTGAGTGTGCTGGAAATAATTTGCCGTAGCGTCGTACATCGGCCTATCTTCGAGATTCGATTCGCGATTGGGTGTTGTTACCGTCGAAGGTGGATTTTCATCGATGACCAGACAATTATCGTAATCGATATCGTCGTCGTACGAGCCAACCGAAGATACAGTTGGACAGAAAGTTCTGTCCTGGCTGTCGAGGAAATCGTCGATGTAAAAGTTGGCTTTATCATTGGTGTTTATTCTCGGAGCTATCGCACTTTCATTAGTCATCGTTGTTGTTGAGGCAGCAGCTGGACTGGCAAAATTGTTTCCAATGACGGTTAAGCCCGTTTCGTTGTCGGTATTCAGGAAGCTTCCTTTGTTCGGCACATTATTTTGTAACCAATAGCTAGCCTGGTTAACATAGTGACCGGATTCGTTGAAGATCGAAGGCAAGGTTGGAGGTATCGAACAATTGGTCGCACCGTTTACGTACGGATCGTTAGCGGTCGCGTACGAGTTCGGATAAACTTGTAAACCTTTCCAACTCATTAAGTAATGCGAATCGTAATTGTTGTTACAACCAGTACCCAAATTTCCACCGTTCCCAAATCCATACGAGTGGTGTTGCAAATCAGTCGAATTTTTGTTCCCGTTATTGTAGCCAAAATCAGAGGTCAGGTAATTTATCGTGTTTTGTTGGCCTATCAAATTCTGCATCGATGTATTGTCAGCTGCGAATGTATTGGCGACACTCGTACCGGTTACGTTCCAAATATTTGTCGGGTCGTACGGATCTTCGGTCGGCATCATAATCGTTGGATTTCCCGAAGTCATTTGCGTGTCGAACGATGGACCTGCTGTGTTACCGTTTTCAATCAAATTTCCGCATATGTTGGTATAAGATGGTATGGATCGCAATATCGTGCAATTGACGTGCGAGTTATCTGTATTCTCAGGATTCGATTGACTAATCTGGAGGTTTGTCAAATTATCGTTAACTCCTGTCTGCGGTTTATTATCGAGATGGGAGTAGAAGCGACAGTTGTCAGCGGCGTTTCGATTCTCCATGTGTCCACGTTCGAATGATTTCCAAGAGGCGCTCATATTTGTATTCTTGAAAATCTGTTTGTACGAGTTTACGGTCATGGCAACTTGTTTGGATGAATCAACCACGGGAACTGGGTCTTTATGCCAGGATACATCAATGCCGTTACCCTCTCTGAAGCTCCCCAAAGACAAGAGATTGCGACAGATTATTGGTCCGCTCCAACGCTTGCTATGTTCCGATCGAGAAATGGGAACATACGGATTTTTACTTGCACTTATTTGCATTGTACTACCCGTTGCGTTTGGCAGAGGATTAGACGATGTTATTGCATCCGAAACGAACGTGTTACGTAAAATACGTTTCTTCTCAATCTTCTCCGTTCCATTGGCTCTCTCAGAAGTCACTGCGCCTGTCGTTGAATCTAACCGTTTTCTTCTCGTAGCTGCAGGTCTGCCGTCGCTTGTGCTAGACGCGACCAACTGAGGCGATAAAGAATTTGTTGGATTGCAACGAAAATGACCATCCTTTTTGAATTTGATCAGTAACTGTCGCAATTCCCCTGGAGTTAGCGGTTCACCACTGAAGATGCGAACGTCTCGCTCGTCCGATTTGTCACGAGCTTTCTGTTCAGTCCCCACTGGCAATTTTTTGTTGCTTCTCATTCGCAATAGATTTTTACTCTCTATGGCGGATGGTTTTTTAGCAGCCGTCTTTGTCGTCCTAATGTTAGACCTTGTTATTCGCCTGCTACGCCTTGGACTTTCGCGTGTGAAATCGTCAGAACAATAACTGTTTTCCGAACTCATGGTGAATCTTCAAATGTGGCTAGAAATAATTCATGCTTTATTGTAATAGATAAAAGAAGACATTTGGAATTATCGATTTTAATAGTCATCGAGTTTAAAGATTTATGCTAGCAAGCTATCTAAAATGTTTGAAATAAAAGGTTAAAAGTCTGTTACATACACAGATCGTTTGTATATGCCTGTATTTGCCGATATAACTTCATTGGTGTATTTTACTACTTGCTAAGTTACAAGCCAAAATTCCTTCTAACAATCCTCATAATTATCTCCGAAAACAAAATAACACATTCTCCTTTTCTCTAATGTTTTGTAATTTGATAAATCGAACATCGAAAGATGAGTTGGTAACTTTGTTTGTAACGTTATTTTACGACATGTTTGTTTGGGTTTCGTAACATTTAATGTCTTCTCTCAGCAGAGCTGGGATTTCAGTTTTTCATGAGGAAATTGCACATAATTAAGAATAGCTTTTGTCACAATTGGAAACACGTATTTTTAACAGGCTTTCATTACGGAATTAATTGCTTTACACCACCAATATTAAAATCTGGAATGTGTTCAGGGATAGAATCGCTCGTTAAATTCCGAAGAGTGAATTGATTGTTAGGTTTCTATCGTACATTTTTTATCGACTTTAATAAATGTAGCCTCCATCCGTGAGAAACAAAGGCGATCACAGCTAAATGATCATCTTGTCAAGTTTCTTCGACAATCGAGATGCAAATTGAGAAGTACGATCATTTTCTTGATTTACAGAAAACAACGGGGGAAAAAGAAACAATATCGAAAAACTCTCAGCAATCGCAAAGTAGTATTTTACTGAAAGTGTGAAACGAGGATAGATCGTGGGAAGAAACGTGTAGCGTTCTATGTGCGGTTGTTTTATAATCCACGGAATGCCGATATCAATGCCTCAGTGTGCCGAAATAAAGCGAATGAAATCACTGAAACTCGAAACAATTGAAAACTTACCTTATTGTCGAAGGTAAAGTACATTTATCGGTGCAGAATCGAATTTTCGTGGCTTAAAAAATGATAGTATCAGTGTTTTGATAGTTTTGTGCCATAATACAGTAGCCTGCTGGACTCCACCGAGGATGACAGCACTTTCGCAAATTAGAACAAAGTCTCCTAACTTCGCCGTTCTGTGGATGGTAAGAAAAACGTCGCTGCTTCCGTTTCCGGTGAAGTCTTTCGCGCGCAACGTAGATAATATTTTTCTTCGCGTAACAGCTAACTTTTGGTGTGTATTTTTTAATGTGAGATTAAGAAAAAACAATATCGAAAGTAACAGACCTGTTCGAACAGCAAATACTCGCGGGTAGCTCAAAGCAATCTTCGTGTCATTGCCATTTTTCAAATGCTGCCGTCAGCGTTCATGGGCCTTCGAGTTCTTGACTTATGGGTTAGAACACCGCCTTATTATGGAGCGTTCGTATAAACGGTAAGTACTTTCGCAATCTGTACTTTTTACAATTTCAATAATTTCTCCCAGAATCGAAATACATCGAAAAAGAATCTGTCATTTCAGCACTCGTGCGAGTGCGTCAACAATCAAATTTACAAATAGATAAATAAATTATAAAAAGACGTAATTATAAAAAGGCCGCTTGAAGAAAACAAATACAGATTTCCGAACGACCCCGTTATGAAAACCGACACGTTTCAGCCGAATAAAGAATCGTAAGGTAGGCAAAGAAGCAGCTTTATTGTGAACAATTCAGTAATTCAATGAAATTATATAAACAAGATACGCTACTGTAAAAAATTATTCGAGGGTATCAAGCCCCTTTGAACTTGGCAATAAATTAATAACACAGTAAAGATAATGGTTAACCCTATTGTAAAAATCCGCCACAAAAGCTTTGTAGTTTTCAGCGGTAACAGGCCAGGCATTCCGTGTGGTCCCCACCTTCGTAGCTGGAAATAGATAGAAACATTTTAAATTACGATGACCAAAATATGTCCAATTTCAATTTTACAGAAAAACCACGCTAACGTCGTATTGTATACTCACACGATCAGTGAACATTTGTTGCAAAACTCCTCCTCGCACTTGGTGCATTGTTCTAAACAATCAGGACACTTGAAGTTGTTACAATAAAAGCATCTCGTGAAAGCGGCGACGGCCCAAGTTGCACATGCCTGGCACGTTTCTTCTTCCCATACCTAATTATCCGTTACAGATAAATAAATTTTAGTCAAAGACTCAAAACTGCAAAGAGAACATCAACTTCAGCGGCGATCCGTGAAGTTACATTCACCTACTTCGCATTCATTTTGGGTAGGGCAAAGCTTCAGTTCGTTATCGAATCTCATCTGTTTGAGGTTAGACGATTTGTTCTCCAGATGTTTTTGGCCGGCGATCGTCTTTTGTTTATTATCCTTGCGAATAGATAATTTTTCTTTCAACTCTCGGCTGCCGTTCTTCAGAAAGTTTAAGGTTCTTTCTATCGAACAAAATAATCAGTTGAAGACACGCTTCTGTGGATATCAGGGTGGCAGAAAAAAAGAAACTAAGGCTAAGCTGTTTTAGGTGGCAATGTTTTTTTTTTTGCCTATTTACCGTATACTTTGCTCATTTCTTGTTCCTTGTTGACACCGTTGCTCACTTGTTTTTGACCAACGTGTACTTTCAACTGCGGCAACAGGTGATCGTTGAAGGGACACTCTCGTTTCGGCATTATTTCGACGAATTGATTTTCGATAATGTTAAACAATAATTATAATGGAAAACAGATGATAAATGAGCAAAATACGAGAAATAAAACGAGACGCTGAAGAAAACAAAATCGCCGAAAGAAAAAAACTTGTTTACGCCGAAACACGAAAGCGCCGCCATACGTGCGTTTGAAATTCGTTACGTTATCGACTCTCCATAAATGATCCACAGTCGATAAGATAGAGTTCAATTGCAGCTTGTAGCGAATGAATTCGGGACTTTCCACCGACTAATAAACTATTTAATTTTTATTTGTTATTATTACTAATAAAGCATTTGATTGTTATTGAGGATTGTAATTTTTTATTGCAAAACGGGAAAAACAATTTTAAATGGTTTCAAAACATTTTCGACAAAAAGTACGAAAATGGTAGATCGTTTCTACAACGATACAAATTTCAACTCCCTAATTCATTAATATTTTAATAAAAATCCGATTTCGTATGGCAAATAATTTCTATCATCACACGGTCAACAAAATACTTATTTGTGTTGGTCTCGGACATGTGAAGGATTTTATACATAACCAACGAAGTCAGATGTGCATAGAAGGTCAGTTCTTAAGGGAATTACGAACACGTTCCTAGCCACATCGAAATTTCAAAATCTAATTTCTCCCACACTATTCAACCGCTTTGAATGAAATTTATTGTGTACATGCAGGACGCTTGCTCTAAGAAGGACATGCTCGGCATTTACCAAAATTTTGAAAATAATTGTGCAGATTGTGGTTACCATGGGAGCAATTGCGAGTTACGATCCATCGTATTGCACTTTCACAAATTTCTCGAGCATAAGCCTCTGAAGCGGTCAAAAGTACACATTTTGAGCTTTATTTCACCTATTTTTATGAAGAAATAGCGGAGAAATTGGTTATCGAAATTTTTCACACAAATGTACCACCAGAGCTCAAAATCTTATCGACCATCAAGAAAATTCAGTTAAACGATTTTGTCACTGGCGGCGCAGCGGCTCGCATTCTCC
>JAPYZI010001048.1:0-40074 GCA_030523105.1 Ophioninae sp. A BG-2022a | reverse complement strand
CCGAAAAAAAAATTACAGACTGTATTACCACGCGAGCGTCGCGATGGAAATGTGGAAAAATAAAAAGTTTGGTTAGGATCACGATTCGTAGGGGAGAAGAGCCGGTTAGCCATATACGAAACACACATTTTGGGACCTCAACCATTCGATTCTGTCACATATTTTAGAAGATCCATGGGAAATCATATCTCGTAGGTATTTGTTTACGATTTCGAGAAAGTATCGTCCGAGATGTGTGACGTTTAGTTCCGGCGAATGCCGGGGCGCTGCAGATCTCGAAATATCCAGTGTGTACGTATGTACGTATACATACTCGTACACAAAGCTCGTCGAGGCTTCCCGGACGCTAGCGACAATGCTAGCTCGCACTAATTTTCTTTAACCAACGCGAGCCGAGGCTCCGCAGCATTTTTGTCGCAGGTACGACCCCCTCTTAATATATAGATTTGTAGGATTTGAAGCGCCCCCGAGAAATTGGCGGTTTGGTTTTTCATCTTCCGCGTAACGAGTTCGCTCGTTTTCAGCATTCGGTCTGCCACAGCTGCGGTATCGCATTATGAATGATCACTTTACACTTCTGTAACGCGGATGATTGACCCTCAACCTGACAACTGACCTCTCATCATCGCCCGTCAAGCTCTCCGTGACGTTGAATATTTAACGACGGGCGCATAATTTTTCTCATCAAAACACCCACGCGGATTGACCCACTTGGCGCGCGAAAGCTTTCTATCGAATACAACATGCCCGCGTTACTCACACGTGTAAACGAATAGTGATACTAGCCTCGCTGTTGCTGTACGTACTTATCCTGCATTAACACGGCCACGCTAGCAAATATTGGCCAAGTAGAGTATTCGCTCAAGGCTTCGAAGGTATATAGAGACTCACGAGGATACAGGTTAGGGGAAGATTACGTATACAGTGAGACCTCGATTATCTACAACTTGGGGGGGGGGGGGGTCAGCAAAGCTAAAAAATTGGGTTCGCGGATAGAAAAGTGAGCGTTTCGGGGGTTATCAAAGGGTGGGAGCAGGCGCGTGCTGATGCGCATACCACTACGCGCAACGACCGAACTTCTTTGGTTATTGCTGCGCAACTAACCCTAACCTCCAGTTACTATCGGATCACCTCAAAACTTCTTAGCTTTAAGAGGAGATCGCACCCGCGACAAAACTTCGACGCAGCCTAGACTCCCGTCGGTAAAACAAAATTAGTCCGAGGTATTGCTATCTACCGCGAAGCAACATTGTCGCTAGGCGTCCGGGAAGCCTCGACGAGCTTTGTGTACGAGTACGTATACGTACATACGTACACACTGGAAATTTCGACATCTGCAGCGCCCCGGCATTCGCAGGAACTAAACGTCACTAATCTCGGACGATATTTTCTCGAAATCGTAAACAAATACCTACGAGTTATGGTTTCCCATGGATCTCCTAAAATATGTGACAGAATCAAATGGTCGAGGTCCCAAAATGTGTGTTTCGAATATGGCTACGCGGCTCTTCTCCCCTCCGAGTCGTGATCCTAACCAAACTTTTTATTTTTACGCATTTCCATCACGACGCTCGCGTGGTAATACAGTCTGTAATTTTTCTTCGGATTTGATATATTTGTAGAGAAAACAGTCGTTCGTATATCAATTTGACATTGTCCGGTCAAATTTCATGAAATTTTGAAAAGCCGTTTAGGAAATCCATGGGAAACTATCAGCCAGATCGGCTGACGAGGGTGGAGGATTTGCGGCTCCCTCTTAACGTCAAAGTGCAACAAATTTCATATTTCTTTGGTACATACTTTCTCGAATATTCGGAAAAAGGTTAGGCACGTAAAAAGCGTCGAAATCTATACGAGTCGAGTCTAGACCAGCCGGGTGAATTGACACAAGAAATAAGCTAGTCCATCGACTGAGAATAGGCGGATCAAGTGAAACGACGCCGTAAATCTGCAGCCTGAGTACGCCGCGAGAGTAGACGGTTCGGGCATTCGAAGGTAACCGTACACCCGGTTGTCTGACTATCTCGTGACACTTGCCGGATCAGGCAGATTAAGACATATACCTATAAGAAAAGCTTCCGTGATACAACGCGATGATGCCCGGATCAAATATCAGGCCAGTTTGCCAATATTTCTGGTAGGCGAGTTTTATATAACTAGAACCTCTGTATATTATATAAAACGAAGCTATTGTTTTTTTTTTTATTTATTTATACCATTATTTCCACCATGATTTTCAATGTTTCAAGTACCGCTGTTTTTAACTCTATTTATTCGTTCGCCGAGGAGTATCAACTACTTCCGTATATGGCGATCCATCATTGACCGGATATTTAACAAGCTGATAAATGTGTGCTTGCTGATACAACGAGAAATGAGCTGTAAAGAAAGATCGAGAAAAAAGAGCGGTTATAAATTCGGAATAATCGTAACGGTGAAGGACTCGAGGATGACGCGAGATGCACACGGATTTCCGGTTTCTTCGTCACTTTCGAGCTGTCGCAGCAATTCAGCCTAGACACTTGAGGTAAATTTCACGCTTGTACGGATAACTTGACTGACGAAACACTGGAGATTCATTGTTCAGGTGAGAAACACCGAGGAGGTGGATGGGGCATAACGGACGGCTTATCACTATAAATCCAGGACTTCAACGGTATTCTAACAACTCCCATTATTTCTAAGTTCTAAACAAACGAGACTTTTGTCTACACGATCGATGTATTTTTCGTACAGTTTTTGACACTTGGTCGCTAATTACAATTTGTTATTGAAGGTCCCGGAAATATTTGGGCAAGCGGATGGAATGTTTCATTAACGTAGATTCATGAAAATTTAAGGGATCGTCTCAGTGTGAAATTTTCAAAAAATCGTTTTTTTTTTGCATTATCGGATAGTATACTCTGTTGTTAATATTATCTCAAATTTTTTTATCGAAATTCAAATTATTACGGTCCCTATAGCGTTTCTTGTAAATTCTCGGAATGGTGTTTTTCAAAACGGTGTCCACTCTCAAAGGAAGAGTTTTGAAGATATCTATTTCCAATTTTGAGAGAACATTTTTAACGTCATTCTTTATCGTGCTATGGAAGATTTTTTTTTTTAATCTTCCTAGTTGTTTTTTTACGAAAAACTGTCGAAAAAAAGGGCCAAATTCGATACTTTTTGTTCAAACCGCCGCCATTTTGTCAAATTTTAAAAAAAACCTCTTTAGCGCGATAGCGACTTTCCTACAGATTAATAATCTTTTTGAAATTTTTGTATCACATCAAAATTGCGGCCGCAATCGTGGACATCGTACAGAACCATTTTTTTTAACGTGTCGTTTCAACAATTTATTTAATTATTATATACTAAATAAATGAACGTAAAAAAAATCATTTTGTATTCGGCATGAATGTATTTATTTACAAAAAGAAAACCAGACCGATTAGTTTATTGCAACATTAAAAAAAAAATCGCAAAAATCAGTGATTTTTCGAAGGGTCACACTGAGACGATTCTTTAAGTTTACCTCGATTTACAAATGGGTTTACGTAAAGTTTTTGCGAGGATCAACGGTACAAGATTTAATTTATATAATAAATATGTTGTAATCAACGGTTCTGTGTGGTTATTGTACGCGGTTCAGGTTGCGTAAAGTTTTAAGCGATTACGTAACGATTGTGTAAGAAGTGTACCTATATAATAACTTTACAATTGTGTTGTTGAAAAATGGCAAAGACCAGTATTTCAATATATCAACAATGGACGGGGTTTGTGACTTTCAAATTCCGCGGGCTACGTATATTCGATTTTTTAATCTTATTTGTTAAGTTGATACAGATGTCACTAACATACGTTGACATTATCAGCCATTTTGCATATTTAGTGTGTTTTTGATAGATACAGAGGTTATACGTGTTTTGATGTGGTTGGCAATATCTTTGCTATCGAAAACAATATTGCACGTGTTCGTCGCTTGTTCGTGATTGTTTTGGCGAGAAAACAACAGCCTAATCATCCCTCATAATTTCGTATTTACCGTATTGATCGGACTTGGATACCTGCAATTTTTTTTGTCTGTTCTCGAAACTGAAAAGAGCCATGAAAGGATTGAAATTTTTTACGATTAAGGGCATGACGAACATTACCACGTGACACACGAACACGAGAGAGATAGTCGAAACGTTTAAAACCGCGATTTCTCAAGAATGAAACGTTTTCATCCAAAATGGTGACCGAGGCGCCTTCGGTGCCATCGTCCTGAAGGCACACAACAAATTTCGTACCGATTGGTTCAGCCATTTGAGAGAATAGTGGTTTCAAAATTTCGAAGCGGACGGAGGTTATGTTCTCGATTTCTCGTCGCGATTTCTCAAGGAAGAAACATTTTTTATCGAAAATCGCGAGCAGGAATTCCTCGGTGCTATCGTCTTTAATCGACACAACAAATTTCATACCGATTGGTTCAACCGTTGCAGAGAATAGAGGTTTCAAAATTTCGAAGTGGACGGAGGCGTGTTCGTCTTGCGGAGATAAAGACAACATCGTTTGGGAGAGCTTGACGCCATATAAAAAATGAAGCATATCAGAAATACTTCGAGGATCGGAAAAAAACAGTGCTATAAATCTATTATATCTTAAGGGGATACCTTTCAAAGGAACAAAATAAATATTAATGAATATACAAATATTTTTCGAGTAAAATAAAAAGTCACCTTATTTATTGGAACAAATCTCGTACGTGAAATAATATAATTAACGAAGTTGTGTAATCTTCAACTTTACCGGTGGTCGAAAGTTTCGACGGACTACATCCGTTAAGCTCGGAGCTTTCGAACGTTCTTCCTCGTGTATTCAACACCACTTTGCAAACTCGAATATATTCACGTTGGTTCTGCAGTTGTGTTAATAGTTTGAAAAAAAAAACGTGTGTAGGCTGCAACGACACTAACAGTCATACCGGATATGTACGTTTAATGAAACTGGTTGCTTTTATTACATCACGCGGAATAACGTAAGAAACTTTTATGAAATCCTAGATTTAAAGCCATTCTTTTATGATCAAAATGAAGCCAGGCATAATTACATTTTTGTTGAATATTTGCTTAAAAGATCTAAATAAAAACGAAATGTCAAAAATGATTATTTTAATTAAGGGGGCATCCTTATGAAATAATAAAAAGTAAGCAGGTTTTTTTGCAAATAAGACAAATCACGATAGCGATAAAAAAACAATCTTGTTATCAAAAAAATAACCTCGTCGAACCTCAACGAATGCCATACCTTTTAACAAAGGTAATGAAAAAACTTGTTAAAAAAAGTAATGAAAAAACAAAAACTTGTTAAAGATAATAAATATGACCATTATTCTTGCCAAATTTTGAACAAAACGATTGCGATTACTGACTCTTTACAGTATTCCGTAAATTCTTTATACTTTATTCTCTTTTTCTGTTTAAAAAATATAATCGAAATTTAAAAATAGTTGAAAAGAAGATAAAAAAATTTCGTGGTCCGATATTCTATTTCAGCGAATATTTTTTAACGAAAAAATCTTTCAAAGCTCCTCGATAAACGTGCGTTAGTGACACGAATTAAATTTGAAAAAAAAAAAAAATGTTTTAACGACAACGAAAATAAAGACGACACAGGAAAGAAAGGTAATTTATATTTTGGACGATTTGTTGTGGGACGCGATTCGTATTTTGTATAACTTGTTGATGGACACGATTCGTATTTCGCACGATTTGTTGTAAGATTTCTTTCTCGACTTTGAAAAAAACAAAACACCTGTTGTTTTGCATTTTTATAGTATGGATTCGTATTACGCGTAAATAAAATATAGTGCTTTACCTATACGACCAAATTTTCAACGTTTCTGAATAATAGGGAATGCAAGCTTGAAAGTTGGGTCACGTCTTTTGTACCACCATAACAATTATCTATCAAACTGAACGATTCGTGGTTATTCGCGTATTTGTTTGAAGCCTTGTATCATCATTCCGTCGAAAAAATTGATGATTTGATCCGAGTCGAGTCAATAATTCCTCACCGTTACAGATAATACAGCAATGACTCACCGAAGAAAGTCGAGCGGGAAGGTGGCAGGATACGCGAATTCGGCGCGTATATGAAACCCATAAGTTCGCGTCACACTATATATTATCAAAGGTCCTTTCGATAAGAGGCTAAAGCGGTGGTTTGTCGAGTGATTACTCTTCCTCCCTTGCATCTCAGATTCGAACGATTGATTCTATTCCCAGCTCTCGTTGCCAGTCCGTTTGGATCGAAGGACCACGGAAAACCCTTTACAACTTCGGTATACTTTATTTCGAACTCTGTGCTATTTATTGATAAAACAGCGTATCGTATAGAGAGGTCCTTGAAAACGAATTGAAAAAAAAAAATCAGTGGCGAAAGAACGAAGATAAAACGATCGACTGGTACGTTTGAAACGTGAATGTTTAATTTTCTGTATCTTTGAATCTGACACTTTTGTCACACCAGACAGTTTCGAGTGTTATCATTAGTCTAATGAAAACACGCGGAATATCCGAACCCGTGTCTTTTGTTTAAACAAAAAAAGAAATATTGTGAAGAATGGATGATACTGCCAATGAACAAAAACGTGCAGAATTTGTAGAGACAAAAATAAAGAAATTGTCACCTCGATGATAAATAAAAAAGTAATTCGGCGACCCGTAGAATGTCCAGGTAGAATCGCGCATCGCGACAAAACGCCGCGTCCTTGCACGCCCGCGATCCTGAACGCACTGACAAGATCCAGGGGTTCGGAAGTCGAGGTGGCCCGCCGCATGCGCGGCCCGTAGGCGCTATCGCGTTTATACACTCGACAGTAACTACTGCCATATGGACACGTCTCGTCAAATCCCATTCGGCTGGGAATTCTACCTGTTTCTACTTTATATGTATTATTTCCAATAGTCTCGCAGGTTATTTCTCTTTCAGCCCCTCTGTTCTTCTTTCTCACCTCTTCCTCGTATCTCGAGTATCGCTCCTTTCTTAACAATGAGAAGTACTCGGCGAGGTTTGTGCAGAAAATTAAGAAGACGCGGTGGTTTAGAGCACGAAAATTTCACCTATTTTATCGATTTTATTTTGCCATCAAAAATTTAAAAAAGGATGTTTCAACTTTTCGGGCTTATTACTACGTTTATTGAGCATACGAATTTTTTTTTTTTTTTCATTTTAGAAACAATATTTATTATTATAAAAATGCCGCTGAAGATGACCCTCTCGAAAAATCGGACCCGGACGGCGTAGGTGATTTCGAGATTTCTACTCATTTGAAACACAAAATTCAAGAAGATTCTTAATCAGATACAGTGCAGTTATGGTCGGAACTGGAACAAATCGAAAAAATTAAAAATTGACAAAATGGCGCGCTTTTGAAAAAAAAAGTTCGTAAAATCGGGTCTTTTTTCACTAGTTTTTCAGTGTAAACAATAGGAAATTATTTAAATAATATTATGATTCTAGTTCCGACCCTAGCCATACATGTTGTGAACAACATATCCAAATTTCAAGTGATTCGGTTCAATAGTTTTTTTTGTTTTCACCACCAACGTGCCGAAAAAAGTCGATTCGAGATAAATGAGTATAAAGTTTGAGGTACAGGAGCGCCCGGACCGCGCTCTACCTAATTAATGGGCTGTAGAAGCTATAACATTAGGAATTTCCGCATGAAAATTTCACAGTATATTCTTAAGATACTATACTTTCGAAATATCGAAAAAAAATTGTTTTTTCGAAATTTTTAGGCCACCGGATCCCTTTAAGTGACTTTTCAAACATCGCGAGAAATATACATGCGATTCCAGATTTTTTAAAAATATATTTTTTAATTTTTTTTATATATTCTGTTTTTTTTTCGGTACGTTGGTATACGTATCTACGACTTTATCAGCCATTTTGCATATTTATTTTTTTTGTTTAACAATATCAGCCATTTTGCATATTTTTTTTTGTTTGACAATATCAGCTTTTGCATATTTTTTTTTGTTTGACAATATCAGCCATTTTGCATATTTTTTTTTGTTTCCCTAGGTACCGGAAGTTAGACGTGTTTTGGCATAGTTGACGATTGTTTTGCTGTCGAAATCGATAATTCACCTGTTTACACATCGATGTATCTTCGTGATTGTTTTCGATGAAAAACAACACCGTAATTATACTTATCCATCGTATTCACCAAACTTAGACGCCTGCGACGTTTTTTCCGTTCCCAAAACTGAAAAGAGTCATGAAAAGACGGAGATTTTCCACGATTGAAGAGATAAAGGCCGCAAGGCATCGCTGGGAGAGCTCGAGGCCATACGAAAAATGGCGCGTATCAGAAGTACTTCGAGGATTGGAAAAAGTGCTGGCACAAGTGAGGGAGATTTCTTTGAAGGGGATAAAGTAGATATTGAGAAATTCTGATATTTTCGGAATATCGAGTATTAAATGTTATTCATTTTACTACGCTCCTTCTCGTGCAGAAATGTGGACGAGTATTCGAGACTTAACGTATGGCCCAGGTCTGGCTTGCCTTGTTTGATGTTCCTAACCGGCACTTTTTATGAAACAGACTAGTAATAGCACAAAATCTTTTCCTAGGCTTTCACTTATTTTTTAAACTCCCTAGATTCGTACTCATAAAAGCAAAAAATTCGAATGGTCATCGTTGGCATCGTTCGATATCCACAATTTAATTTCGTCGGCATGTCGAATCAATACGGACTTAAGGGATCGTCTCAGTGTGAAAATTCAAAAAATCGTTTTTTTTTTTTCATTATCGTATAGTATACACTGTTCTAAACATTCTCTCAAATTTTGAAATCGAAATTCCAATAATTACTGGTGTTTCTTCAAAACGGTGTCCACTCTCAAAGGAAGAATTTTGAAAATATCTATTTCCAATTTTGAGAGATGACACTAAAAAACTAGTGAAAAAAGACACGACTTTACGAACGTTTTTTTCAAAAGCACGCCATTTTGACAATTTTTAATTTTTTTTCGATTTTTTTCTAGTTCCGACTATAACTGCACTGTTTCTGATTAAGAATCTTCTTGAATTTTGTCTTTCAAATGAGTAGAAATCTCGAAATCACCTACGCCGTCCGGGTCCGATTTTCGAGATTTTTCGATTTTTCATCTTCAGCGGCATTTTTATAATAATAAATACTGTTTTTAGAATGAAAAAAAATTCCTATGTTCAATAAACGTAGTAATAAGCCCGAAAAGTTGAAAAATCGTTTTTTTTTTTTTAATTTTTAATGGCAAAATAAAATCGGAAAATGACGTTCAAGATGTTTAACGTCATTCTCAAAACTTCAGTATCTTCACAACTCTTCCTTTGAGAGTGTACAGCCTTTTGAAAAACACCATTTGGAGGAAAACTCGTTTAAAGATCGCAGTCCCGCGTAGTCCCGTAATAATTTGAATTTCGATAAAAAAATTTGAGATAATGTTTAGAAAAGTGTATACTATACGATAATACAAAAAAAAACGATTTTTTGAAAATTTCACACTGAGACGATCCCTTAAAGCTTGCACCGTTCGAAGCAACGACATTTTTTTCTTATTATTTTATTTTCTCATTTCGAGTGTTCAACGAAATATTTTTGTGCAGACTTAAATTCTAGATTGTTCAAAAAGTGTCTTTGAACTACTAGCGTTAAAAATATATCTCTGAAATAAAGAATACTGAGGTACAACAGCGCAATTGATATCATTGTTCATTTTTCGTAATCAGGCGAATTTACTCGACGGACAATTTGGAAACGTCAAATTTCACCCGTTTTTCGATTCGATCCTGATCAGTTTCCGATATACTTCCTACCAATTCCCGTCTTGATCAGAACCTGATATTATTCAGGGAAAAAAGGTAGGGATTCAGTACCCATCCGCGACTTGAATTTCTATACAGATACCAGAACAAATTAATCCAACAAAAGCCAATTCAATGGAAATAAATCCAAACACACCCAAAAGCCCCAAGCACAGTCGAAACAGCATTAAAAAATCGACCTCACATGGCGAGCGATGCACGCAAATGCGGGCGAATATTGTTCGATTAAGTTGGAGGAGTGGGGGTATTGGTCGACCTCGGCGAGTGACACGTATATACTCGCACGCGTTTAAACAATAAACATTAAAATGGGATAATTCCAAAAATCATCGTTGATTGACAAAAATCGTCTTAGGAATTCTCTCAGAATATTAACTTTTAACTGGCACAACTCCTCCATATGACATTACTGGAATAAGGGGTATTTATTACACCACGTGTTCAAACGAGTTTTGCGCAGTCGCTATTGAATATTTTTGCATGAAAATTTAATCCGTTATAGTTTTAGTATTTTTTAGTATTTTAGTATTTTTATTTTTTAGTATTTATTAAAGTATTATTTTTGTAGTATTTTTTAAATTATTATTTTTTTAGTATTTTTTAAATTATTATTTTTTTAGTATTTTTTAAAGTATTATTTTTTTAGTATTTTTTCTAAGTATTATTTGTTAGTATTTTTTTTTAAAGTATACTCGGTTTTGTAGTGATTTCTTCCATTTAAATTAGTTTTTAAAAAAAGCTTCGAAAAAGAAACCTAAAAAACTCATTTTTTCACTTAAAAATTCATAAAACCCTTAATTTTTCATATTTTGAGATAAATTTTATAGTTGTACTCTCAAGTTAGTACACATTGAGGAAAAAATGAGTGCGATATTGATGCTTCCAGAAAAGGTATTTATTTCGCAATATGAAATTGTGAATTTGGGGTAAAATGAAGCAACACGTTATTCAATATGCAAATCCATTTTGTAAATTAAAAATCACAAAAATCATTATAAAAATAAGAGAAAATAATGATTTCATCATAAATTAATGCGACAACGGCGAAAAGTGCTGAAAATTTCATTAATAGCTGACACGTTTGATGCAATAACCTGCGCAGTGGTTTCCGCACATCGGGCGATTGCAGGCACAACAAGACATTTTCGTTTTTCTATCTTGGCTGCGTTTGCGAAGCACAAGTTGTGGTCTTCGCCGTGATCGATAACGAGGCTGCTGTAATTGCTCACTAAGCGGAGTATCATAGAGAGCATTTTCCTCATCTTCTCTCTGACGCTGTCGTTTTGTTGGAGCCGCATTCATAGCTTCCTCTTCCAATTCATCGTTCGCATCAATGCCTGAATAATCCGCATCAGACTCGTGCCCAAATCTGAACCACTATTCTCTTCAGCAATAACACTCTTCCCCGCCAATGTCGGCTTCGTCATATAAAGGTTTCAACGACTCATCATGGTGCAACCGTGGCTGAAGATTGTACGCCATCTGATAACTAAAAACGTATGAAATAATCGAGAAAAAATTGATTTCACTTCACATGATATACTTACATTTGAAATTGTAGACAAATCACTAATAACAATCGTCCAAACTTTGTGAAAAAAAAAAAAACAAACTTTTTTATACACTAACGGCGAGAGGGGTAAAAAATACCGCACGTTTTCAAGAGGTCTACTTTGAACATCTGTTCAGCGCACACTGCGCTTGCCGCACAATACTATCTCATTTTTTCTCTAGTTGAGAAGCGGGCCGCACCCGCGACAAAACATCGACGCAGACTCGCGTCGGTAAAACAAAATTAGTCCGAGGTACTGCCATCTACAGCGAGGCAACATTGTCGCTAGCGCGTGGGAAGCGGCGACAAGCTTCGTGTACGAGTATGTATACGTACATACGTACACACTGGAAACTTCGACGTCTGCAGCGCCCCGGCATTCGCCGGAACTAAACGTCGCAAATGTCGGACGATATTTTCTCGAAATTGTAAACAGATACCTACGAGTTACGTTTTCCCATGGACCTTCTAAAATATGTGACAGAATCAAATGGTTGAGGTTTCAAAATGTGTGCTTCGAATATGGCTACGCGGTTCTTCTCCCCTTCAAGTCGTGATCCTAACCAAACTTTTCATTTTTCCGCATTTCCATCGCGACGCTCGCGCGGTTATACAATCTGTAATTTTTTTTTTCGTTTTGATAGATTTGGACCGAAGACAGCCGTTCGTCTATCAATTTGACACCGTCTGGTCAAATTTCATGAAATTTTGAAGAGGCGTTTAGGAAATCCATGGGAAACTATCAGCCTGATCGGCGATCGAAAGAGAGGGGGGTTTGTCGCTCCCTCTTAATGATAGCAATTGATGGTAGATGGCGACACTTGATCTATTTTATTGAATTTTGTACGTTTTATTCGAGCTCAAAAAACACTAGGGTATTTTTTACCCCTAGTGCGAGTTAAAGGTTAAAAGCATCTTTGTGCAAAGTTTCATCTTGAACGGAAAGATGATATTTTACACGATAACGTTAAAAACGAATATCTCGACACAACTATAGCGCCTCGGCCAACATTCACTTCGGGGATATCTCGTAATATTAAAAGCAAGATGTATGCCAAATTTCGGGTCGGAATTCGGTTCCTGCTAACCGGAAGTACAAACGAATCAACCTTCAGCGATGCGCCAGCCAAAGCACGGCTGAGCGATTACCACTCCAAGCAGGAAGGATGCTCAACTGCAGTGATCGCCGAAGCCGCACTCCGACCGCCCATCCACGAGTTTCGGTGATCTCCTCTACAAGAATTTAATTCAATAAGAATTTCATTGAATATCAGAAAACGTTGAAATTATTAAATAACACGATTTTATATAAAATTGAATCATCCACAAAAATAGAATGATCTATATGGCGGATTAGAACAAGTTCAAATAATTAAATAACACGATAACGGCTTCAATAAAAAAATTTAATTGTCTGCAAGAAAGGTCCTGTGACGTTTTTTTGATAACTTCGATATGATACGGTGCACCTTGAGTCAAAATATTCAACAGTAGCAAGCAAACTTTTCTCCGTAGTAGTGGAAAAATGGGAAGTGGAAAAATGAAGGAGCTTCAAATATTTATTTTTGGATCCATATTTTACGAAGAAATTTTTTCCACCTGCCACTACTACGAAATGTAAAAAGTACCAAATTGTTTTTCCTCTTTCATATTTTATCATTTTTTATTTCGAAAAAAGCGCGTTGTAGGCCAAACAAAGCGCGCGCCCTCTTTTTTCAACGCTCACAGTGTTTGATACGGGACACAGGATTTTTGTGATTTTTTACCGATTTTTAAATTCGGGGGTTAATTCTTTGTTTATAAAAATTCTTGTAAAGTCAACTCGTTCCGAAAAAAATGAAAAAATTCTCGGGTGCCTTTCGGAGATAGTACAATAACATAAAAAATTGCGGGTCAAATAGGAGAGGTGACGTGTCAAACCCAGGTCGAATCGGCATGGAATGCCCCATGTATATATCCATTCTTACGAGCAATTCAAATATTTCGATTTACGACGAACATCTGCGAACCCCTTTCGCGTTTGAATTCTCTTACAATCCGGGACTCCTAGTAGCATCGATCAATGCCGTCATCGCTATGGTCTTTTCGAAATGAGATGACCAATGACGTCACCCGAAAATATATGTTCAACGCGGGACCTTGCCGGTCTGAAAAACGTGCCCTGTCCACGAGCGTTACGAGCGCGAAATGCAGAACCTGATTCCCACTTTTACGGACTATCTCCTCGCATGCCTCCTTACGCCTGCTGGCAAAGTGTAGGAGGGAGAAAAATAGAGAGAGAGAGAGAGGGAGGAAGACAGCGAAAGAGTACCGATCCTCGGTAGAAAGATATACACAATATAGGTATCACAGGCACTGCGTTTGCCTCGGCCCGATCGTTCCCACTAGTACGCCAGTAGAACTCGCCGCGGAAAGAGAGACTGGCGTGTTTTTTACTTTCCTCCATCGACTGCCGCTCGATGTCGCCTCGAAGGCTTCGGTTGTGTTACAAACGACTACCCGAACGTCTCTTATGCTCGTTTACAATCGAAAAACGGCGATAATGTGATTCTTTTCGTTACTTCGTTACTCTATTTTTTTTTTTTTTTAAAAGAAGTTATCAAACGTGCTGCTGTTTAACGACCGAGGTACATCATATACAGTTATTTGTACTACGGTACTGTAATTACTTTTAGGAAGCAGTCCACACGATGGGGAACCCCCTTCCTTCTTTCTATCTTTATTGCTCTCCTTCCCGTCTACACATACAAATACGCCTTCAGTCTTTGTCTCTCCATCCGCTCATTGTTATTGTGCTCGAAAAAAAAAAAACTTGTTCATCAACCGTTTCCGTCCACTACCTTTTCCGCTTGGGATAACCGAAAAATCTTCTGTTCAAAAACCTTCGTTTACGAAATTTTTGACAGTTGTGTCTTTATCGAAAAATCAGTCAAATAACTTCAGGCCCCTTTCGTGTCTCTTTACCTTCGGTGGGTACAGGGATCAAAATATGCTGAAAGGATTTATCGGATGTACAATCAGATGAAAAAATAACCGGATTTACAAATTCCCTAATATATAATCTGGAAGTCAAGTGAAATCGGACGTACGTGATTAAATACACGTTTCGGATTACGAATATCCAGTTGCACTAACATTTGCCTTTATAAGGGTAAAACTTTTGGGCTTGATTGTCCATTGCAATACAATTCGATAAGAAGGTGTGGGGAGACCTAACGTGGAATAAAAGGAATCCTGGTAAGGTTCGATCATTCACACTGCAATTATGGACTGTAGGGTTAGGAAAGTTTCGTAAACGTTTCTTTTGTACACAAATAATTTTATACATCGATGAATCATTTTCCTCGTTGACTCAGGCAACGAGCGATGCATTCAATTCGCTGACTGCCCGTTTAACGTTTCGATTAAGACTTTCTAACCAAAATTTCGGTTGACGTAAGCGAGAAAAAAAAATGAAAAATAAAGTGATCAATCGACAGAAATGTTTCAAACGTTTGCCGCCATCTTTGGCGGCCATATGTCGAAGAGGCCTGCTCTCGATTCTCCTATGACAACTTCGTTGTGTTGCATCGTCGACTCTCGGGCATCGAGGTCTCCTCGATCGACCAACGTTGCGCATTCTTGTGGCTCGCATTCATTTACACGGCCTTGACCGCAAATAAAAGTGTATACGGATTTGCTTCTTCTACATAACCAAGAATGACAATATCCTGAAAATATGTGTGCGCGTGTACAAATAATGCAGACGCATGTTAGAAGCCGCCAGTTCTAGGTATACAACTTGCGTTGATCGGTCGCTCGATCTATCGTTCATAGCATGAATTTAATCGGCGATGCGTTGGCTGCATGAACGACAACAGAGAGAAGAAAAGCGATCCACGAAACACTTTTGTAATTGAATCTTCTGCTCAGTTTGTTCGCACATCTTCGTATTTTGGGCACGCCGAGTGAAAAATAAAGCGGCCCCCGTGTCGTCCCGTCATCAATCGTGAATTACCAAATAACTAGGCCTATTCAAGGTCCTACCGGACTAAGTGCCTACAAATTTTGACTTTCCGCGACGAACCAATATTTTGTATAATATCGGATCAAGGATTATTGAAACGACGTTTCGCTTTTGTTCTTCGCTAGCGATGCTCACGAAAACGAACAAAAGACGTCGAAAAGTCATTTCGTCGTTGAGCTTGCCAGAACCGCTATGTGTTTTTTAGTAAAAATTTTCAGGGGAAACAATAAACTATTTGATTTAATGATTGATGGACTTATCAATATTTTGGACCTTTCAAGGTTTTGTCGAATCAGTTTCTAGAGGGAAATAACACATAATTGTTTTTATACTCGATGCGCGATTCGAATCGCTAAGATATCGCAAAAATTCGAAGTGGTTGAGAAAAAAAATTGTTCGCGTTACAAGCCAACGTGCAGAGCGTTGTTTAACGAACACGCCTCCCCAATCTTGCAGTGCGAATTTGAGAAGTATTTAACTTGCAAATTTGTTCGAGACCAACACTGTTTTGTTTCGAACCAAGATAACGACACAAATCCTAAAAATACACATGAGCGATGCATAGACGCTTTGTACCTTTCTCCTCCCCAGCGTATCTGCCATCTTCGATGTTTCAGATGAACCACACCAGGTCCTCGTGTATTTGTTACGATACGGATTCTTCTATACCTGTTCCCTCGTAGACTCGTGCCAACTGCCATAAATTCTCATCACATTCGTTCCATCCTTTCATTTTTTTCATTTTCTTAAATCTCCGGATCGGATACACGCGTGAAAAGCAAGCTTGTACGTACGACAGCCACGAGAGGCGAAAGATCGTTCGTGAGTTATACGCGCGTAAGCGTACATGCGCAGATGAGTTTTCGCGTGTTTACGCTCACGACGAAACGCGACGTTGCTGCAGCATTCCTGATGCGACCACGCAAACAAAAAAACTAGACGAAAAGAATTCAATATTTTCCAAACAAAAACCCGGCCCGAAAATGGACATATTCGATTCTGCCGATGCACGTAAAATTTTCGATGCAACATTTGGTGAACGGGATAGAAATGAAATATGAAAAGTAGAAAGAATTCATGAAAATTGTATTTTACGTAAGGGAAAGTAACGACAAACTGAGACGATCGGAAAGAAGCAACTTCCAATCTCGTAATCGAGAAAAAAAAATGGGGTCTTGGTCGCGCCCGAATCGACCTTGTACCCACTCATTTTCCAGAGCCCACGAGTCGCGAGAGATCGCATACGCGCACGTATAAGAATACGTAATATGCACAAAACGTCACCGCAATAAAGTAAACGCGCTGCGATGCCTTTTCAGGTTAGAAGGAGACAAACAACAGGGTCAAAAACAGTGAGCCGATGTATCCAAGGTGTTGGGACGAGAGAAACTCAACGACACTGTCAACGTTGTAATCGATGGATTAATCAAGGATGTATCGGAACGACGGATACATAATGGAAACAACTCGCGAGCATCATCAACATCGGGGTTATTCGACAGAAGGGGAGGAGAGCCATTACGATCCTTCGGTGCGTACGATCTCGGAATACGCGATCACCCACAAGCACAACACAGCGGTAAATAATTGTAATTTGCAATCATTCCGAGGACGAAAATACGAAAAGTCATTTATGATAAGTACGTGTCTGGCGGCACGTATTGAAGTTACTTTTGCGTATACATTTATTATAATTATCTCGGCGTGTGTATACTGGGCCTTTAAAGTAACAGTCAAAACTTGATACTGAAATTTCTCTCTTAAGTTTTTTATTTTGTTCAACTTTTATTAACAACAGTTTTAAACTTTTGAGTTTTGTAACTACTCGGCCATGTCGTAGACACTTTAATATGTAACCTACAATTTTTACAGATTTTTTGGAAGTCTGGAAAACTGTGAAAACGACAGTTCCCCAAAAGACGGAGTATACACACCGTGCACTCGAAAATATAGTGTACACACGCCGGGTTATCATGAATCATAACCTCAATTAACCGAATCGATTTTTAACGAATGAGATTCGGATTATCGATACGGCTACGCGTATGACACGATTAGAAAGTATCTACCGAAAGAATCTAATATGGCTAGATATTTATTCGGCTTTATTTTGGTTTGTTTGGGTTTACGCCTACGCCGATTTCATTGGTTTCCTTTCAACCCAGGGATCTGCGGATAACCATTGGAAGTGAAAGCTATACATGCCTGCACTGTACACATTTCCGATAACATACACGTATTTAACGCCTGGCGAACATCGATATTTTACCTTGTTTGTCTGGTTTCGTATCGTCGGCCATCATCGATGCCGTTACCTGTTTTTGGGTGACCAAACGCCGGCTGTTCAAGTAACCATAACGGCGTAAGGCAACGCGGCACCTGTATACCGAACCAGTCGAGATTCGACTCGAAAGTACCACCACTATCTATTTTAAATGCAAACGATAAGAGCGTGTCTCAATTTTCCTTTTTATCATGCCTTTTCTAAAATCACGATTACCCGCTCGGGCTGCGCTAAGATTTGGGCTTGCCAAGCTTTGAAAGGATTTTCAATTTATTCTCTAACGAGAAATCAGTATATTTACGCTTAGGAATCGGAAGATTTGAAATTCTGACAGAAATACTACGCGAACTAATGGAAAGGTAAACTACTTGAAATTGTTCACATTTCTCTGCACCCGTTGCAAAGAACGCGTTAAAACTAGTCGCAGAAACGGACGAAGAACTAGCCATGAATAATTGTGTTGGGATAAACAAAATCACGGTTCTGATAATTGAGGGATAATCAACGTTCGGAAAATCAAGGTTCTTCTGTATTTAATAAAATCCCAGCTGATTTTACGAAATCGAGGAATTAACGTTTTAATTCGACAAAAATGGTACGTTCAATGGTTAAATATTACGCAGAGTGTCAAAAATATGGTGAATTAATATTTTATAGTTGAAGCAGTTATTGTTATTTTTTTGTCGAAACGAGGGAGGAATATATAAAGTGTGGGCTGTTATGATCAAATAATATATTTCGTTCCTATCGTAGTTACCCGTGCCCAGCGTGTTCACAATGAAAATGAATGTTTACAGATGAAACCAGCCGGTTCGAGCAGAGGAACGAGTAGCAGGCCAAAGTACGAGAACGTTGGTGAAAGAAGAATACACATTACTCGAAACGGACACGGTTCGGATTTGTCGACGAGAGATTCGCCGCAAAGTATTCACAATCCGGAAAAGGTACCGAGACACGGAAGTCCTTACACCGGATCGGATTTGTACGTGACAGGACCGGCGTACAGAGCTTCGTCGGACTTGAGGTTGTTTTCCTATCCGTAAAGAGCGTTCAATCCGGTTTGCACAAGCCTGATGATAAACAAGAATTGAATTTTTTTTCGTATATCCGTGAACAACGCGATTTAAAACGATCATTCAATATTCGTAACGCGAAGACAAACGACGTGTACTCGAATCGAGTGATGTTTGCAAATATCAAGGAAATTGAATTCGCAGTCGGGGATCTCGCAACAGTCCAGCCCCAAGTTCGAGAGTCGCCGCGAGAGCTCCGAGCAACTACAGCGGCTCCGCGAGATCCGGACACTCGACGGTCAAGACTCACACCTCCCGACACGGTGGAGTCATCGTAGAAACCATGTCGACGCCCAATCCCTTCTGTCCAAATACGAAAGGAATCTGTTGTCTCATGTTGTTACTTAATTTGGGCTTGATCCTCGTCACTCTCGGTTTCGTCATAGTCATCCAATTCTTTCAGCCGTTGGTCGTTTGGTAAGATTTCTCGTTAAGCTTCCGTCACCCTCGCTTGTGTCTTTTTTGCTGAAATACTTTTCATACGGCGGTTTTATATTTTCAGGATTCTCGGTATAGTGTTTCTCATATTTGGATTTATGACGCTAATCGGGAGTATGCTGTATTGCGTTCACGTATTTCGAAACGCGAAACACCCGCATGACGTAAATCCGGAAGATCTCTATTGGACGCGTTACTGGCAAGGTCACGTAGGCTCGGCACCGGAAATTCATTACAAGGCCGAGGGAAAGTACGCGGACGACGAGGCGAGCGATCGTTACAGCAAATACTCGACGAATTATTCCGATCGGCATCACGGTCAACGATACTAAAGAATTATTTAACGCGGCGTTTTCTCGTGTGCAATCGAAAAAAAAAATGCGATTAAACCCATCGATATTGACGACTAGCAAATATGCGCAAACAAAAATGCATCTCTTAGAGACCCACCGCGTGGGTGACTTTGCGACTAATTGACTACGTTCTGACGTGCCTCGACAAAGAATGCATTCAACGATGGTACATTCTCAGTCTTTTTTCTAGCTAGAATTCGGTAATTAATTGCCATACCTCACACGCTGTTGTGCACCCGCGTGCAGACGGGCGAATCGATTCGTTTTTTACATACGATTTGTTACCAACCGCTGTTTACGCTAATAAATTAAACAGATTTTTTTTCGTATGAAAAAATATATATAATTTTCTTTGCCCTTGTTGCAATATACACAGCGAACCTCGTATGTGAAAATAACGATTAAAAAGTAGCTTCACGATCCCTTCTTAACACGAATAAATTAACTTACTGATTCGAAACTTCAATGAACTTGCTTCTCTATTACACGCGTGCGCGCGTGTGTCGACCTGACAACATCTGAAAACGTGACATTGTTTATCTCTTTTGGCTTCAGCTGCGGATACGCGCGAAGGTTTGCGTGTGGTTCATGCAACGTTTGATTCTGACATTACGCTAATAGTTGGTAACGAGCTGTCGCTCCATTCCGTGTGCGGTGGATAATCCTGCGGCGGGCTCTGTACGAGAAATTTGCTTTGTCTTCTGATATCTTGGAACATTATCTGAAATTGTTCCTTTATACTGACCGGATCACCGGAGCAACGTTCGACTTCCTGATTTTTGCCATCAATCTCACTCGTGGAACGCTTCGTTGCGTCATCGCGATTTTGCTTGTTGTCAACGTTTGAAGAGGATTTTCTTGTTTTTGACTTTGACCGGTGGTCGCAGTTTTTCTTGTCAACGCGACGCGTCCCATCTTGCGTGTCTCGGCATTCGAGATTGGGCGCACTCATAAATTCCTCCAACTTCCACTCGACCTTGTTCATTGATGGGTTGGTCTCCGTGTCTGAACCGAAAAAGTTCGTGTCAGTATGCATAAGAATTATCACTCATCTGCGGAACTTGACGCGCAATTAATGAGCCTCTTACTCGGGCCGATCGAAGACTTTGGTTCTTCCTCGTTTTGATGATGCGTCAAGGATACAGAGTGGCACGTTTCTTCACCGGGAAGACTAATAAATTCCGACTGCGCTTTGTCCGTGACGCCCTTTCCCTCGAATTCATCCATTGAAATGTTGAACCCGCTGTTCATTCGCGTGAACGATTTTGAAAACGCACCGTCCACCGTCGACAAAGAGATTTCGGATAGCTCGGGACACGAATGTGGGCTTAATGAATTTTTCGAGGACGCCGAGGTCGGCGATGAGCAAGCGACCCCACCGTGTATCACTGAAACTTGGTGATTTCCGGATTCTCGTATCGTCACTAGTTGTTCCGAGATGTGGTTTTGCAGCTCTCTGAATAGGAAAGTGGAACAAAAGATAAAAAACTATGGTTCTGTTCACAGAGATAAATTTTTCACCAGCCGCCATTACTCACTTTAACTTCTTTCGTAACTCGTTGAGCATCACATCTTTGTAGGAAGATAAAGCAAGAAGTTTGTCTTTTTCGAGCTTCAGGTATTGTACTTCCATGTATCTTTGTTCAGCCAATTCAATCTGCTCGTTGAGCTCGCGTCGCAAATCACGCGCCAACTTTTGCGATCGTTCGATACTCTTGTTTTCCTCTCTGAGGGTAGCTATGGTTTTCGCGTTTTCAACATCAGTCTTCAAGCTTTCGTTTAGTTCCATTTTTAGTTTTTTAATCGTCATTTCTGCGTTTTTCTCGCGCTGTTGGCCCTCTTCCAAAAGCATTGCTTGTTTTGTTACTTGTCTAAAATGAAACAACGCGAAGTAGCGATTTTTAATGATGATTGTTCCGTTAAAATGGCTTCAATGTTGTTTTCCGTTCACTGTGTGCCCGTTGCAATCAAAACGTTACGGATGCGAACTTCATAAAGGAACGTAACATCGGTTCATCACTATCAGTTGTTAAAAATTAAAGCTGCCGAGAAAACTCATTTATGTCGCCCACTATTTGCCAGCACTGCCCTAAGTAAACACGGATACATACTGCTGCAAAGATTCCTTTTCTTTGCGAAGCCGCGTGGATGCCGCATCAAGTTCCTTGCTAGTGGCTTCCAATTGCGACATGCCAGCCTCCAGTTTGGTGCACAAAGCAATCTTTTCGAGAACCTGTGAAAAGAAGAACATTAAGTAAGCTGGCCGGATTCAGTAAGCTGATAGACTACAGAAACTCACGTCTGGCGGAAGTTTTCCAGACTCTTTGGGTATCCTGAGGAGAGCCTGTTCCATCTCGGTCAAAATTTTGCTAGATCTTTCGTCCCGTACCAGCCCTTCCATCTCTTGCATCAATATTCCAAGCATTCTTACTGGATTATATATGCCATGTTTGTCGTTAGAACAGTCAAATATTCCACCGCACTGGACTGCTTTGTCCGTCACTTCAACAGATTCCAAACTACTGGCTATTGTAGTTGCTGAAGGCACGCCGGAACTAGACGCGGTCTTCATTTGTTCGGAAGACTTTTTAACCATTTGCTTAATTGGAATCTCGTCAAAAATGCGGCTGTCTTGCTATGAATAAGATAATCGAATGGAAACTACGATTTGTTGGTATTGTCCAGGCTTAGATGTGTAAAGTCAAAAACTTACACGCATGTATTTACGAGACTGGTGGGTTTCCATTACAGTTCGAATCTCCTTCCGCTCGTGGTTCTCGTGCCTGGAATGTTTGGACGATTGCATCTGACCTGCTAGTTGTTGCAAGCCTTGCTTAAGGACTGGACGATTCTGTTCCCTTAGAGTCCTGCTCCAATTGGTTGTGCGAGTCTCAACTGTGTTGCCCAGTTGAGCCTTCTCTTCCATCATTTTGGGGGCGTTCGAGTTGTTGCTGACCATTACCGAGCTACTCTTGCGACCTTTCGTCTTGACAGTTACCAAATCAATCACCAAAACGTCATTAGCTGTGGAAGACTTCAACTTCTGTGAAAGTAAAGATCATATTTTACTGCACACAGTTAGGACAACAACGTTATTCTGGGATCACGTAAACATACCTTGTTAATTGGCTTTTGGACCTGTTGTTTGGCGGGTACATCCAAACTATCCTTTTTTGGCCTCGAAGCTAAAGACTTACATGTTGTATTGAGCTTGCCGATCATTATGCTATGGTAAATGTAATTACCGAATCGTAAATTTTACTGTACGTCACACTATTCACTTTTCCTATCAAACTTAACACTTATTTGTAAATCATATAGTCCTGAGAGTTGATCGAAAAAACGTTTTTACGGGGATGATAGGTTACAATTAGTCATAAGAATAAAAATTGTTTTTAAGGATTAAATTGTTATTCCCGGTAACTGATGTCGTTACCGAAAAATCATGTTTTCAGTAAGAGAAAACGGTTATTGGAAAGGAACATCATACCGTCGGTTAGACCGTAGAATTTAGACATATTTTTCTGCTTTCACCAACTCCTAATGCCGCGACGTCTCGGGTAAACATCGCATTGGTGGAAACTCTCGAGTAACACATATTTGTCCCAAATCTGTACAGAATTATCTATTTTATGAAAGAGAATATTTTACTATGATCCAAGTTTAATTTGATAACTAAAATGTCGTTTTAAAAACTGACGATTAAATTTATAACAAAATTTAATGAGGCAAAGGCGATTGTGAATATAAGTGAAATTGACCAATTGTGATATTCAAAGTTTTTTCAGCGCATCGACACCTGTCAGCTCCTTATTGTGCTATTGGCGCTATTCGACAATTCTATAGAATTGCGATTACAATCCATATGGTGTGAAATAATCAACCTAATGTCATAAGTAACGAATTTTGTGGTCAGATGGCGGTAGTTGACATTTCTAAAGTGAGCCTCCTTCCAATTGAGTTATTAAAATGTTTATCAATCGTCCGGAGGTCATTTGGTGGCGCATCGATATCGTTTGGCAGTTTATTTTTCGAAGGGGCAATATTCAAATATTGATTATTCACTTTGACTAATGAACCTGCTGCTTTTCCAGTTGATTGATAGTGATTTGGTAACGTATATTAGCGCACATAAATGGTTTTTCTTACTTTGTTGTGGCATATCTGAAAAATAATATATTTTCTTCAGGTGAAAATCTAAAATATAATTTCAGTTTCATCATGCATTTGAGGGTTGATCGTTAAATTACTTCGACTGGAAATGAATGTGCCGGCAGGAATGTGAAATAGAGAGTTACGATTGGTCACTGGAAGTTCCAGTGGAAAAACAAAATTGCAAACACCGAAGTACAGGTTATTTTTTGTCCGATGTTGCTCTGTTAAATCTCGTGCGATGGAAAAAGATCCACGTAGCCAATGATTTTTTGTTCATGATATTTGGCAGTCAATCGTTTGACGCGATGAACGCAAAAAAATTGGAGAAATTCAAAGTCGAGACGCATAGTTCACATAACTTGACCCTTCTCAATCGCGATACACCGCCATCTCGGTGTCACCCAGCCGCATTATTTTCCTTTAAATATCGTTATTACAACCAAGCTCTATTAAGCATCATTCTGATTAACCGGAGTGTCAGATTCTATTGTTTTGTAACGTAATTCGAGATATCCGCGCTGTCTCCGAAATAAACTCGGACAGGATCACATGCCTGATAATTTGAGGAATTGTTATTGAAGACCTCATTTTTCGATGTAAATGTGTCGAATAAAGATAAGGAAAGGCGAAGCAAAACGTTGCCCCTCTTCGATGTTTCATCGATGCGTGCGTAAAATGATGACTAATAGGGAAAGCACGTCCAGCCTTGCGAGATTTAATGGTCCTTGAACGCATGAAGATAAGAAGTTATTCATTCGTTCCCCGAACCAAATATGCACTTGCGTCTAACACGCACCCACACGTTACGAATTTACGAGCCGTGTGGAAGAGTGACGACGGTGATAATCGCGGGCCCCCTTCCTGACCCAAAGTCCGTAGTTGGGAGTGTCGTAGCTGAAGTTGTGCTAGCCCATCACGCGCGCGCGAACATGTGTATTTTTTTCGACACAATAATAGCCCGCGACAAGATATCAGAGCTTGAGAGTATCGCACGAGGCTTGCATCTGCCTACATCGAGAGCTTCCTGCGTATAGAACGTTCCGATACAATCGTGTCGAGTCATCACTTTTCCGTGTCGATTCGCAAGGGGCGTCGGTATGGTCGAGGGCGCGGCACACGGGCTTCGAAATCCGTAGCTACGTTACTGGTAAAACCCCTCGCTCCGAGAATCGTTAGAGTTCGCGTTGCGGTTGGCAGGCCTGAAAATCCGAGCGCCCAGTCTGCGAGAGGCATCGTACGTCATGCTACAAACAGTCGGGGATCGACGACCAGTCGCCAGGCTCTCGTAATTCCCCTCTTGTTGGAGACGTCGCAATATACACGGGAATAGAAAACGAGGATTAAATTTTGTTTCGGTCGTGAAACATTACGAGTTTTGACGTCGCTCGGGTGTCGCCACTTGACTGCGTTCTCGCTTAGTCAAGAACTTGAACGAAAAAACCCGAGTTTCAACAAAATAATAATAGTAAAATAATAATAATAATAATAATAACGTCAGTTCGGGTTGAAGGGTCGTGCTGTCTTGCGTTATAGGCTGGTGTCTGTAAATTATTATGAAGCGTTTGTTGCCCGTGTTGGCACTCGGTGAACCGGGATACGGAAAAAATAAAGAGGAAGAGCATCAGCATCGCTACGAGTTAGCGTGATAACGCGCGACAAAGGCAGTGACAGCCAGCCATTGAAAGCAGCGCGAGGCATCTTCCGCTCCGCGTCGTTGCTGCTGCTACTGCTGCTGCTGCTGCTATCCCGCGTATGTGTCGTGCGTACGAGAGTCTGCTGTGTTTCGCGTTGATGCCTTGCGTCAATTCGTCTATACGCGGTGCGCTCGCGTGTGTGATCAGTGAATACACGTTGATCAGTGTTTTTATCGAGTATCGTGAAAGTTCGTATCACGAAGCTTTGGTGGCTTCGCGCTCGCGACTCACGGTGTAGTTACGTACAATTGGATTAACGCGATGCTCTCCTGATCGGAGACGGATAAATAGAAAAAATACACCTAGGACGCGCTGACGGTGAGTACGAATAGCGTGCCTTT
This sequence comes from Ophioninae sp. A BG-2022a, assembly GCA_030523105.1. Classification (NCBI taxonomy): domain Eukaryota; kingdom Metazoa; phylum Arthropoda; class Insecta; order Hymenoptera; family Ichneumonidae; species Ophioninae sp. A BG-2022a. Next base: position 14,340 of record JAPYZI010001048.1, on the reverse strand, counting down.
TTGTCCTTGCACAACACGTTCAGCATAAGTGCGTGCCCCTGTCTCCGTCGCTTTGCTGCTTCGCCCCGAATTTCGGCGCGTGCCGCGTACACGCAAACGGACGCGCTTACAAGAAGATCTCGAAATCGATTTTGCTTACGAATGATGATTCCCCACGCGTGCAGAAGCGAAACGAACTGGGCTTTTTTTTCGTTGTCGCGCGCATAATCGCGAAGAGAGCTTAACGGGATGAAGATTCCGATTGTCAACATCGCGGTCTTCCCCCTCGACCTTCCCCCATCCTTACTTCCTCTCCCTCTCCCCGCTAACCCTCGTGCCGCTCCCTCGGCTCTACGGCACACCCATTTCCCACCGCGAAAGGATCCTCCACGGACATATCTTCTGCGTTACCCACAGAGGCGCTATACGCGCGATCTCCCCACGCTGCGCGTTACGTTGCAAACATTCGAAACCAAGCGATCGAATAGAGTAACGCGCGATGCGTGCACCGGGTCGTACGAGAGAATACGTTTTTTTTTTCAGTAATTACGGGAACGCTCGATTCCCGAACGTGGTAGTTCGAAACGTATTTTGCTACATTCCGAATCATCAGCCACCACTATGACTTTTGGTGAAGAACGCGCGAGGGCGGGGCGAGGGAGGCGAGTAGACGGAAGCTTCCGTTTTTGTTTTTTCTGCATCTCGACCGAGGCTCCTTATCTTCAACTAGACTTTCACGCGGCCTTTTTCATTGCTCCGCCTAGCCTACGAACGCTCCGCTCACACGTTGCCGGTTCCGACTTTACCATGCGCGTAGTACGAACACGGGGTGCGTAGTAACGCTGCACACCGCCGTAGCTCTCGGACTCTCCGTTGACCCCGCGAACCGAGCTACGCTTCTTCTCCCCCCCCCCCCTCCCCCATCCCTGCCCGGAAACGATTTGTATCAATTTCGCAGACAAGCGACGGAGAAAAATCGTCCGCGATTTTTTTTCTCACGCATAAAGTGAAACAACAAGCGGTTGCGATTTTTACGGAGAAATGACTACGTTCACGGCGGTCGCGATTTTTCCGTGATCGTCGCGGCAGTCGAAGAAACGCGAGCGGATACGCGCGGGACAACCGGTACACTGTGTAGTGCGAAACATATGGAAACGTGCTCGCCATGTTTTTGTTTTCAGCGCTTCGTTGCCGATCGCGCTACTGTTCCATCATAAACGGCTTTCTTAGAAGATCGCCGATTTTCTTTTTTGTATCGAAAAAATTTCAAAAAATTCACTATAAATTCCAGCTAGTGTTGAAAATTGTTGCGTTTACTGAACAAAATAACGAAATTCTTTAAAAAAAACGGAAAGATAAAAAGAAATTCGTCAAAATTTCGCTGATTTCCGGGATCGAAAAAATAACCAAACAAATACATCGATGTTTACAACGTCGCTTTCTTTGACAGAGTACAACTCGATGAGCATATTATTCGTTAGTAATTCTACCATCAAATAACAAAGTATCTATTTATCTAGTAATAGAAATATTAATTTTCAACCCCACTGAGTGTATTTGGGTTTTCGAAGTTCAACGGCGCATGCTCGCTTCCTTCAATATGGCCACTACGATTGGCGGCTTTTTTCGCGTGCAAAATTTTGCAAACATGCGAAACGTTTCACTCCTCGTTTCCTCTTCTTGTATCCTCCATTGAAACACGCGCGTGTGATACTTTGCAATTTTATTTTTCTTTTTTTTTTGCGAAAGTAGAATGAGCGACATTCCGACTTGACAGTGAAACGTGTAAAAAAAGCCGTTCAACCGCCTCTTTGTGTAGAGAGTGGGCTTGGCGAAGAGCGGCGGAGTGGGGAGGGGGGGTTCTTCCGCGACGAACAGAATTTCTCCAGATTACGAACTTTCCTGAAGTTCGCTAAGGATTAAATCGGTCGATCAAGGGTAATAATTAATTACGCTGGTAACTCGTGGATAGATATAAGTTTGAGAAATCGTCAAACGCTCATTCGATATTCGTTATCTTATACATATATAATCGCATGTGGGGTTTTTCCTCAAATTTCTACGTTTGTCATCCTCCGCGTTTCGGTTTCTTTTGTGTTTGCTTTGTTGCTTGAGAAACAGCTTTCGTAAAGAGACACGCAAATGTGGCACGAAGTTGGTTTCTTCAAATCGACGATTTTACGCTTCGAAAAAGTTTGGGAATATTGCTGCACGAGGAAATTGTGTATGGATGATGGCACGATTGGATGTTGTTTTTTTTTTTTTTTAAATAATACACTTTGTAACGTTGTATACTGATGCAAATGGATACTTTTGTCAACGATTTGTTTTTTTTTTCTCGTGGCTGTAGTTTGCAACGCCGGGGTGTAACGTACTTTATTCTGAACTTATTATTTGTATCAGTGAAAATTAGTTACAGCGAATTTTCGGTATATCGTTAACGGGGCATGGATTCCATAAAAAATATTTTTAGAAGCTTTTTTTTTAATTTGACAAAATGGCGACCGTTTGAACAAAAAGTATCAAATTTGGCCCTTTTTTTACAATCTTTCTTTAAAAAAAAATAGGAAGATTTCAAAAAGAAGACAAAAGCTTCCATAGCTTTCGAAATCTTCCTATTTTTTTTACGAAAAACTGTCAAAAAAAGGACCAAATTCGATACTTTTTGTTCAAACCGTCGTCATTTTGTCAATTTTCAAAAAAAAAAAAACCCATAGCGCGATAGCGACTTTCCTACAGATGAATAATCTTCTTGAAATTTCTGTTTCACATCACAATTGCGTCCGCAATCGTGGACATCGCACAGGACCTTTTTTCTAAACGTGTAATTTCAACAATTTATTTAATTATTATATACTAAATAAAGAAACGTAAAAAAAATCATTTTGGATTCGGCATAAATGTATTCATTTATAAAAAAAAAATCAGACCGATTAGTTTATTACAACATTAAAAAAAAAAATCACGAAAATCAGTGATTTTTCGAAGGGTCATACTGAAACGATTCCGTAAAGAAAGAATTTCGTAAATACGTATACGTTTCCCGGGAGAGTCTCTATTCATTGATGAAAACTCGAATGAAACGTGTTCAGCACTTTTTACGATTAGCGCTTTCAAACCGGACATACGCGACGGGCCGGCATTATATTATGCACTGATGAGAATGACGTCGAAGTTCGAATCTTTGGAATTCAACGAAATTCTTTGTTTCTTTGAATATTACTTTTTTTCAGTACAAATATCTGTACAAGAATCGAGTAAACATTTCTCAAATTCGTTACACAGCAATTAACATAATAATTAATGCCGAAAAAGATAAACCATAATAATAATCATAATAAAAGAAAAATAATTATTTTCGATGCTCGCAACGATGCAAACGATGACTTCACGAAGCGATGTACTTAACGTCCATTGGCTGTTGAGTGGAGAATTCGAAATCGTGATCGCAACAAAAACGTGATAAAAATCAAGCACACGAGAATAAAATGTTGACGGTCATTCGAAAAAAAAAAAAAAAAAAAAACATAACACGAACGAAGCGACCCGAATCGAAAGGTGGCTGAAGTTACGACGGCTGTTTGCTTCATCGTGTAAATTCCATTTATTCATCGTTCCGGATATTTAGTCAACATTTCGATAATTCATTCTTAATACAAAATGACGTGCTTTAATAAAACTTCCGTTTTCAAAGTTTTAACGAACTTTCGAGTTGCTTGAACGCGAACGTTCATTGCTCTACTCGGTTTAATTGTGTATTTCTTTTATTTCAATTAATCATTCGCTTTATTATTTTATTATTATTTTTCATTTTATTTATTCATTTTACTCCCGAAATATTTTATTGATTAATTTTATTATTATTATTATTACTATTATTATTATTATTATTATTATTGAAAATACCTATTTTTCATAATTTTTTCTTATTTCCATTTTTTTTAAAATTATTATCATAGCTCTCGTAACTATTGTTATTATTATGCATGCTATTTTTATCTACATATATGGTTGTACTTGAGTCATTTTAACACGACGGATTTCGCGTTTACATTTTTATTGCACTGCGCCGTCGCGAAACTCGAATAAAACTTTTCGGAGTGTATATGTACGTAAATATAAAGCTCTAACGCGAGAGACACCCGCCAGTCAAAACTCGTCGCCTTAACCGATGCGATCTTGAAATTGATTTATTTTCACGCTCTCCCCAATGTTTAGAAAGTTAAGATTAAAACGGTTGTTGCACAAATAACAAAACCATAGGAAAACGTTTTATCTCTCGGCAAAAAAAAAAAAAAAAATATTAAGTCAATGTTTCCCAATGATGCGTAATTTACGATCGGGAATGGCGATGAATTTCTAGAGTTCTTTATTCCGAAACTTCAAGGATCCAAACGAGATGGAGTAACTCACTGATAGTTGTTGGAGGTGACTTTTTTTAAACACTTTTTGTAGACTTGCGTAATGAAGGTTGAAAAACGTTTGAAGGTGGAATCCGATTGGCTGCATCGGTTGAAATGCAACGAAAAGAAAATCTTTTAAATCTTTCAGTTCTTGTCAATTCGAATGAATTTCTCACCGTTTAAAAAATATATTATCGTAAAAAAGATGAATCATTATAATCGAAACGTACTTAATCATAATTATTTCATATAAATTTAATAATATTGAATTGTTACATAATAATTAAGATTCATAAATAAAAAAGTTAAAAGTACATTAAATATTATTAATTATTGATACTTAATCATTAATTAATCATTAGGAATCAATCATAAAATCAAGTAAAAAAATAAATCATTGGTATTTAAATATCACAGATATTTAACTGATAATTCATATTTAAATATCGCAATAAAGAGATTCCAAAGAACTGTCTTCGTCTTTCACGCGGTACAACAACTAAGTCCGAAGGCAAAAGAGAAAATGAAAAAAAATGGATAAAACCCGCGCGAAGATGTAACGGATGAAAAAAAAAATGTCGTCAAGCCGGGTTGTACGTTGTTTTTATTTGTTGTTGATCGTGTATATATCCCCGTTTCCGTAGGCTCGCAACACAATGAGCGGCAGATGACTGTTAGCAGAGCCGTTGCTCGTTCAACCTTAATATGAGCGAGTTAGTAGGTGCAACAGTGCCTACTGGTGGAGAGAATAACCAGGAGTGCGTGACAATCGTCAAAAGGCCCAAATCGGCGAACTGCAATGTTCCTCTTGTCCACGGGAGACCGAATCCATCAATCAACGGACGCAACAGACTGACCACTCATCAACGAAATCATAGCTTGGACTTTAGGTAGCTCATTTATTCGTCGTATATATACATATATACACTATCTCGTAATTGTTATTTCAGCTCTTCGTATCAATCGAGCTATTCCGGAGAGTAAGTAATAAATAATGAACGATCTCCCCAAGGAAATAAAAAAAAAGAACGAGAATCGAGACGATGACGATGATGAGGACGCGAAGAAAATGGATGAAGAATTTATGATCTCGAGCAAGTCGAAAAACCTGCCACGTGCTTGCTATCAGCCGTTCGTACCTAACGCTGTTATTTCTCGTCAAGGTTCTTCGAACGCAACATGAACGATAATGCGATAGCTCAATGGCTCGCATGTGCAAACACCGACGTACTCTTTCCTTGTACACTTTTGAAACACCAGAAATGCACACTCCGAGGATAACGCAGTCAAACATATTCGATATACGATACTTGTTCTATTATCCAATTTACATTCTCTTTCGTTTTTGTTTTTCTCTTTCTTTCTTCCTTCTCCTTTTATCACCCCACATTCTCCATCTCTTCGCGCTGTGTTTTTCCCTTACCCCACTTATTTCTGTCGTACAAAGATCTTACTGCGTTCAACGTTCAAATTTTACCATCCCAAGTGACGATATTAATGAGATCGAAGCTAACGAGCGATGGGAGTTCCGTTTTCGAGCCTTAAAATAATGGAAATATCAGCGTTGAGACGGCACGAAAATTTACGAAGTGACACTTGAACGCGAGAAAGAGAGAGAGAGCTGGATGAAATTTTTAAATCGTTATTTTTCGATGATTATTCATTTTTATCGTAAGTTAAATGCATCGATCTCTGCGCCTATGAATTCTAGGGGAATGGATGCTCGATTTTTAATGGAAAACTTAAGGTGGTACGTGCATTAACTTTCTCATTAAAAAATAAAATTGATTTTTTTGTATATTGTAATATAGCAATTTAGAATTACGACCGCGAAAATTCAGGGTACCTCGCTGAGGAAATACGATAGTAATTAATTTATTAAATCAATGCATTTAACGTCACGTTTGGAAAATACGTGAATCTCGATCTTTGGAACGGAAATATTAATAGTTCACGATTATATACAAACTATGCCGAAAGAGGAATATTTAAACAAAACTGTCACGATTACATCTGTTTCATAAAAATATAGGCGACCGGACATTTCAAGCACATAAAAGTATAGGCGACCGGACATTTCAAGCACATATTATCGATCGAAGCGATTAATTTTTGCCTTTGCTCTTCGACGCACGTGTACATTCACGTTGAACAAACGACGTTCGAATTTTTTTTTCGGAAACAGCATTATGAAATGACGGTTGGTAGAACCACTTGAGTCAAGCCGATTGCTACTTTGGTACTTCATTTTTTATCAATATAATTGAACACGTTTAATACCAATACTTCTCGAATAATTATTTTCTTACGACGAATATTATTGTGCTTAAATGTATCGCGTTTTTCTATTTTCAGAGTAAAAAAATTATAGATATACCGTTTACTAGTTAGCTAGTACTACCTTACCGACCGATGAGAAAACGGGTATCAATATTTTTTGAGGTTATGTCGATCTTCTATGTTCCTTTATGATGATTTCGTAACGATAAAAAAGATTTCGAACGAGAGAAGCAACTATCAGTGGCTGCGATATTCCCAAATTACAGCGAACAATGTTTTCGGGCTTATTATTACAACTGGGACACTTCCATGTTTGTAAAGAAGAGTAAAAAGTGCGTCACCGGCCTTCCGTAAATATTCCACTTTCGAATATTTCCGCAAATATTTGTCGCGCCTCCGCGATCTCGACGCTTCGCTGGAACCTCACTGAAACTTAGTTATATTTCTTTCTGGTTCTAGAAAAGAAACGTCCGTGGGAAAAAGAACTGCAGAGTTTGATTCTCCCGGCTCGAATTATGTAAAAATATGTGTAAACAGTGTACGCAGAATGGATCGTGTAAATGAGAGAGCGTTTATATACAAATATCGACAAAGGGGCGCACGGTTGTGAAAGTCGAAAACTCGCAGTCGATTTGAAAAAATGATCGAAGTAAAACTACTCTTGGGAATCGTTTCGTGCTTTGTATATCTTTAATAAAGATGTCGAAAGATAGAGCTCCACGATTCGAAGACAGAACAAAGCCACAAAAAATTCGAATATCATCGCGATATATAAAAAAGCAGTCGCCGAATCCGCCCACTTTGTTCGCCCAAAACAAAACAATAAGTTTCATTCGCCAATCATATCGCGTTACGGCTAATAATTATTTCCAACGATATTATTTACGAACTAAACGTTCTGTATAATCGTGCTACTGACGAAAAGCACGGTTTTAGAATTTCTTTCAACTGACGCACGAAATTAAAAATGAAAGGCCGCGTCAGCCAATAGAGTCGATGCGATAATGATCCATGGATGATTCTCGTTTTGTATTTTTTGTTGTGGGCTTGAAATTCGCATCGTTCGAAGGCACAGACATTTGCTTTATTCCAATGGCAATTTTTGATGTCAAAGCCATATTTTGTACATTTTTTATAGATTTCAAAAACAATAGTACCTAAATATGTTGGTAAGCAAAAAAAGAATATGAATTTTCATTGTCCTCCAACGATGCAAACTTCAAAGTCATTTTTTTCATCCGCGTACCTTTGTATCTCCTTTTTCGTACAAGTTCGAAACAACTGAAAAATGTCCTTTCCTCTCTCTCTACGCTTTCGAGAAAATTTCTTTGTAAATTTAGTATCCTCATCGCGCCACTGTAGCCTCTCCTGAGTCCTTCGTTAAAAACAAGCGGATTTGAGAGTGCGACTCCAAGACGCAAGTCGTCGCAATTTGTCAAAAAGTTAAAGGGAGTCTGTGATTTCAGGTCAATGGGGATTCTGCTTCCGCCGGTGCCGCAAGCGAGCGTAACACCGTTGACGTTGCATCATCGTAACCGGAGTTTGGACTCGGCGCTCCAGAGAATACCGGAGGTCGACGTGACGCCGAGCCCGGAATGCGAAACGATACCGGTGCAGGCTACAAAAGCTGTATTGTCGATAAAGAACGGACGGAGCAGCCGAGAGCGGGACGATCTTGCGAGTTTGGGCTCCGATGACTCCGGAATACTTTGCGGTTCGGACAGCGGTTCAAGCGACGCCGCGACGAACGCGACGACCCGCGAATCGAGCGTAGAACATTTGCACAGCCGGGAGAGTTTGGATTCGTCATTGTCGCAGGCTGGGGACATGGACAGCGTGGACGCGATCGACGGTGACGAGAGCGTCGTTTCGGTCTCTCCGTTGAACAACGGTGAGCTGAACGTTGATCCGTTATCGATTGGGATAGTTCATCATTGTCAGAACGACAAGTGCAACAACATTGCCGCGATTGACGATGACGAGAAAAACGGGCCCGCGAGTTTTACGAACGGCGATGCTCGTTCCTCGTCGAACCAGGAACGCGAAAAACTGGTCGATCGGTCGATCGATCATTCGTCCGCCGCGATCACGAATTATTCCCGCGATATAGCGGTGCAACGAGAATTGGCGGGTGCTGCTATGACCCTGTGCTGCGGCACTGGTCAACTGGAGGACGAGACCGTAAAGAAATTGCCGGAAATACGAAGACAGGAAACCGCCCAACCAAAGCCCAGCGAGGGTTGCCTACTCAGGTTATTCGAGAGCCAAGTTTTCGACATGTCAATGGCGATATCTTATCTCTTCAATTCCAAGGAACCCGGCGTTCAGAGCTATCTCGGTTAGTTTACGACTTCGATACTTTCCACCTTATTCTTCCATCCCCTCCCTCTCCCCATCATGATCATCCTCGATTTTACATACCAGTGATTCATGGCTCCGCTCGTGTGTATTCGATAAATAGCGACGATGATTTGCAAGATTCTCGTTTCAAGGTGAATTTACGATTTATCATTACAGGCAATAAGATGTTTAGTTTCCCAGATAACGACGTGGATTTCTATTTGCCCCAGCTTGTTCTGATGTATATACAGCTACACGATGTCACAGAAGTTCTCTATCCGTATCTCGTGCACAGGTGAGAGAGATAAAGAGAGAGAAGGAGATATTTAAATCTCGGTTGATCGTTGTTTTATACGTATAACGAACGGTAATTGCTTTCGCGGAGTTTTTAATACTTTGTTTTCTTTGTAACGGGCAGGTGTAGAGGCTCGGCTGATTTCTCTCTGAAGTGCGCCTGGTTATTGGACGCTTATAGTTCCGACGCTCTTTTGCCATCGAAGAAGAAATCCCACGGCACCAAGCTCAAAAATCTTATACTCTCGGATGAGTTGAGGCAAGTCAACGTGTTTTCTCTATCGCGCTTTTATCTATAGGGGGGAGACGTTGATAGCGGAGTATATCAAGCGATACTGCGCGATATCAGTGCCGAATGGAGATTTGATAAATGATCCGCAATTATTTTTTCAGGCCCAAGGGAAATCTAACGTTGCGAAAACAAAAATTACTTGGGCTGCAAGTTCCTTTCCCACCTCCTCTGCCACCCGCTCAGAGCGTAACGTCGCCCGTTAAAAAGACCCACCAAAGATCGCAGTCCGATGCCACGGGACTGTTTCAAACTTTGCGTCGCAGTCATTCCGGTAAATGAGCGCGAGCGATTTCTCATGGCCGACTTTGCTCGACTCATCGATGCATCCAGTAATATAATCGGTGATACTTTCTCGTCGTCTAGGTATAATAAATAAAGTGAGCCTCGGTGACCTGAGTTCCGGTCGAGCTTTCGACAACGGATGTACCTGTTTTGATTCCTGCCAAGGTGTCGTTAATGACTTACGAGGACAGAAGACTGACTGCTTCTGTAATGTGAGTTCTTTCCTTCTTTTTTTTTTGGCTTTTCAATTATTCACTTTTGTTTTCGAAAGTCGCGCGACGTTATTCGTCAAGCTCGGGGAACAACAATCCGAGCGCGAACTTCGTCGACGATTGTTCATCTTCTGTTCTATTATTGGTACGGTGACTTTAACGGGCTTAATCCTCTCTCGCGGTCGACACAGGCCCCCCGGCTTGCACCGGAGCTCGAGTTTATTCAAGCGCTGATATCAATTGGCAAATTGCTCGGTACTATTCCTACAAAGGAGAGTAAAACTGTTCAACTGGTTGCGGAGCTAAATACACTCAACTTGAATCTCCCAGCGAGAGTATGGCTACCCTTGCACAGTACAGTACCCCATCACATCGTCAGAGTCCCGCCTCAATACGCGGCCGTCCTCAACAGCAAGGACAAGGTGAGCGTTCCGCCGTCGCGCGCATACCAAAATCCATTCTTCGCTTGCCTTTCGCGTAACCACGTTTTCTTTAATTCTTGACTTTTAAAATTGTTCATTTTTCGTATTTTTTTCAACGAATACTGTACACGTTAAGTACGTGAGTTTTTTTACTGCCTATATGAATTTTATTATCGATCAAGCGCTTCCGCAAAGGGAAAAATGTAATTGACGACAAAAATTCAAAGCTTTTTTAAAAATGAGAATGAAGTTAACCAATTTACGCACCCAGTCATCAATTTTTCGAATTTAAACATCAAATCTTCACTGTACATCGGCGAAACTTTAATCCTTCACGAAAAGCACGAAAAACAATCGGTACTTTGAAACCAACGCGATAGAAGCTTCGAAGTAATGGTTTGAAGCTATAAAATACATAGTTTAATAAATGTCATCAAATTTCGAAGGCCCCGTACATCATGTACGTCGAAGTTTTGGAAGTCGAGGATCTTTACACGTCACCGGTGCCCACAAAAATCATGGGTAGTTCATTGAGACACACCAAGTCGGAGGAGAACTTGACGAACGGTGGCGAACCAACGAAGCAAGCGGAAAAATCGGGCGAAAGAGTCACCGAATCCCAGCCGAGCGTTGCCAATTCTATTCGCCAAACTCCGGTACGAAGTATCAACGCGTTCGCCGGTCGTGGCATTGACAATGCTTTCAATTACACGGACGACGATCCCGCCGATTGTTGGAGCCAGGAGGATGACGAGATTACACAACAGGTATAGATTTCAAACTGTCGCACCTTAGTCTATGACGTAACCGTACGAGGATCATGAAACGTCGATCTAATGTTACCCCCGCGATATTTCCAGTATCTTCAGTTGAGAAAACCCAAGGACAGAGATACAATATCCCAACTCAGCCAAGATTCGTCGGACAGTAGAGAACCGATTTTCGTACCGGGTGACATAAAGAGACGATTGAGCGAGATGGCTGCGACACCGAGCGCGACATTCAATCACGATCCGGAGGACCCGTCCGCCGCGGTTCTCAAAGAACCTTGGGAATTGAAACAACGACGCATTCGAGCTTCAAGCCCTTATGGTCATTTGGCTTCCTGGAGGTTGTTGGCGGTGATCGTCAAATGTGGCGATGATCTTCGACAGGAACTTCTTGCTTCCCAGTTACTCTCGATGTTGCAGAAGATTTGGCAGGACGAGAATGTACCGTTGTGGGTCAGGCCGTACAAGTAAGTTTTTTTCGACTTGTCCCATGGATATCTTCCTAAAAAGAGGATCCATGGATTCGTGGACATCCATCAATCCATGGAACGGTAGCTTTCTATTGGTAGCATGCTGCATCAGCAAACTTGGATAATGTTCTATGAACAGATGACGAAGTTTTACTGTATATTGATTTACTACTGGAAAGCTCAATCAGAAGCAAAGTTGTAATATTCTCAAACGATGTAGGAGCAGATGGAAAACGTAATGTGCTCGTTTTCTTTTCATTTTCAAAACTTCAATATCACGCGTCTGCGTCATTTGCTGAAGTTCTATGTGCCACGTATACAATTTTTGATCGTGCGACTTTATTGCTGATGCAGCATACTGCAAATGAAAAGATAGCGTAAGACTCAGATTCTGGTAGAATTAGTCGATATGTATTTTTGCCTTTATTTTTCTATTTTGCAGAATTCTTTGTCTCTCGAACGACAGTGGCCTGATCGAGCCGATTCTTAATACCGTATCACTTCATCAAGTAAAGAAACATTGTCAGCTCACGCTTCTTCAATACTTCGAGCGTGAATTTGGCACCCCAAGTTCCGAGAGTTTCGCGATAGCGCGAAAAAATTTTGTTCAGAGTTGCGCCGCTTATTGCCTCGTCAGTTATCTCATCCAAGTGAAAGATCGTCACAACGGCAATATATTGTTGCACAGCGACGGCCATCTCATTCACATTGACTTTGGCTTCATTCTCTCTACGTCGCCACGAAATTTAGGCTTCGAAACCAGTCCCTTCAAACTCACACCCGAGTTCGTCGAAGTTATGGGTGGCAATCAGTCCAAGATGTTTCTCGAATTTAAAAGTCTAATACTACAGGGTTTGGTTGCCGCGCGCAAACATATGGAGAAAGTCGTCAATCTCGTGGAAATCATGCTGTCAGGTTGGTTACTTTTGTTTTGTTCGATGATACTCCTCTGATTTACGAATCCTCGATAAAAGATTTTTATTGATTTCGTAAAACTGTCAAAGTCTTTCGAAAAAGATCGCGCGTTTTGCGCAGTTGCGATTGAATTGATCGATTAAGCTAGAATCGATAGCGTACACTTCCACTGAATAGTATGAAACGAAAAATGAATTATCCAGAGGGAGAAGAATGCGATTGCAATAGAATTCAGCAAATCTTAGATTGAAGAAAATATTTCGAAATTCTGTTTTCATGACTGTTTCAGGTCGTAAAGTATGTACCTGCACCCTGGCGGTACTACGTGAAAACATTATTTTTACAGTTGATACGTATATACTTTGAATTCGTCGTTCTAATACTTTTATACAAGTTGTTCACAAGAAACGATTTTTACAGGTTCGCAGCTGCCATGTTTCCGCAGCGGAGGAGCTGCCACGGTGCAGGGTCTGAAGAATCGGTTTCACCTGACATTGACGGAAGATCAGTTGCGCCAACACGTTGACGATCTCGTCGAGGGTAGCATTCACTCGTGGTCGACAAAATTGTACGATCGTTATCAGTACTTTGCGAACGGAACGCTTTAATAATCGACGAAAAAATCGGCATTGTCACCAACGTTGTGTACGGCTGGTACACGATTGAGACGCATCTCTCGCGTGTATTGTGGCGACGCTCCAGGAAACGAGAGTAAAAAAAAGGATAATTTGTTGCGACGAGTGTTTCTTCCGCGCCTCCTCGAGTCGTCGCATTCCACAAGCACAAATCATTTGCGAAACGCCGAAATAAGAGCGAGACGACTCGTTGTTCGAATACAGTTCGATCGATCGCACGGCGCGCGCTATTTGTGCGTTGCGTAAGAGGAACAAAGTCAAGCCTCGGATACGCTTTTCCGAAACGCGGGATGCGCGTAGATCGCGAAAGTACTAAGCGCGAGTGAAGAAGAAATCACGTGGTTTTTCCAAAGGCGAATTATTTAAGTGCGTCCAATGTTTTCGGCGTTGCCGTGTCCGTGGGATTCGATGTGTACACGAGTAATTCGAGCGTACACGAAGAACTCCACGATTATTACGCCTCGAACGACAATTACGAGCTAGCTATGATCGCACGGTGCGCAGACTTTGTGCTATTGACTGAAGATTGGGACTGCTTAGATCGTCGTAGCTTAATCACTGGGTAATTTGTCGAAGGTGCCTTATTCGTAGGGGAATGGTAAACAAAAAGAAAAACAAACAAAATATAAACGAATTACTAAATGCAGTGAAGTGAATGTGGCATTGTACCAAATCCGTGGAATTATTGCCCATGTGAGCGATCTTGTAATTTGTACATACTTACCTTAATTGTGAAAATGTGAGAAACTAACGAGATATACCGTCGGGAGCCGCGCGGTTCTTCGCAATAACTCATTTCACCGAGACTCATTGAATACGTATTACGTAGACTCCGAGATAGGAGTCCAAAAAAAAAAGGATGCGGATTTAAAATAAAAACGGGCAGAGGGTCGAGTTGACACGTCGCATGCACGGATTCAACGTACTAATGGGAGACAAATACTCAAAATATTTCCTACTTTATATGAAATAAATATTACGATCAATCATCGCAGTCATATATATATATATATATATATATATATATATATATATATAACACGCTA